>ML782519.1:200839-240528 GCA_009831015.1 Picea engelmannii | reverse complement strand
CACAAATCTTAGTTCAAGAATTGATAAATAAATAATCATATATAACTCATCAACAACCACATCTACCCTCCCAAATATAAATCAAATAAAAATAAAATTCAAATGAACATATTTGCCACCGACATAGAAATAATCATATAGATCAGATTTAGCACAATAAAATAAATACCTATAATAATAACCGATGATACAAAAGAGATGCCTAATTCATTTAGTCGAACACTTCGAACAGTGACAGGGGTCCATGCGGTATATATAACACACTATTTTGTTTTCGCAGTTGCCAAATTACTAGATTTTTATTTAAGGCCGGTGGGACTAAAAATGGGCAAGCGGAAGGAAGATGCAGAGGGCGAGGAGCAAAGCCATCTAGGGTTAGGGTTAGATTCAATTTCAGGGTCAGACTTTAGTTCTTCTTTTTATTCAGCAGCGACGGGTTCTATTTCCCGCAACGCAGTCCAGTGTTCCAATATTGGATTTCAGGTAATTTATTATAGTTCTAGATCTATTTTATGTTGTAATATACAGAAGTTGAAATTTGCAATTTGATGGATGAAATTTCTAAAATTGAGAATCGGACGTTGAATTAGTTTGTATTGTTTCCAGTTACTGAAAAAATGCGGGTGGAAGGAAGGTACAGGATTGGGAGCCGCAGAGCAGGTATGGGTTCCGAACACTAATGCCTTAATTGGGTTATAAGGCATTTCTTTTATAAACAGAACAATCTAGTTTGAATTCTAGAGTAATTGGAGCTTATTATTGTACGGCTTAAACATCGATTTATTTCATAGGAGGCATTGATAAATAATTTTATGGCAAGCGAATAAGCATTTTGCATTATCTACTTGAAATTGAAATTTCTCTATCTGTCAATTCAGTAATTTTAGTGAATATGGTAAAAATTTCAATTACATTTCTAAAAGTTTTGTGAAGATTTTGAATATTTTCACAAAATACTGTTAAAACACTTGCTAACGGGGCACTGGTTCATTGGTGGGTTTAACCGAGTGTTGAGCTGTCCACCAGTTCTCCATTCTCACTGTGGGTTGTGCCACCTATGGACCCAGAGTTTCAAAGCGATGAGGCCTGGTGCAAACCTTGTATGATTTTGCTGGAATAGCTGCCCCTTAGACCTGGCCCCTAAGCCAAAGGAGTTCCACTCTTAGTGGTTCAATTCCTAGAGGCATGTTTCTTTGAAGCATTTCTGAAAAAGGAAGTGAAACATTTGTTAAAAAATAGTTAATCTGCAAAGACAAACAAGTGAATGTGTGTGCCTGTATGAGGGAGAGTACATATTTCTTGGAATTAGAGTATCTTGGTGAATTTATGCCCAGGCTGCCTTCCTCCCTTTCTTATTTCAAACGATCTCTCTTTTCAAATATCAGGGCAGACTGCATCCCATAGAAACACATGTGAAACATGATAAGCGAGGTATTGGTGCAGAGAAGAAACTAAAGCCAGTGATCAATTCAACACCAAAAGAAAATGACCAGGTGAGTTCATTTATCATATAAAATTTGTCATTATAGACCATTTTCTAGCTCAGTTTTACTGGTTGATTTCCATGTTTTTGACTAAGATTGTGCTCTTATCAGAAGCAAGCAAAAACAACTCAAAAGAAGTCGAAAACGTTATCTAAGAGGTTGAGAAAGTTGCAAGCTGAAGAGAAACGGATGCAAGAACAGGAATTTGAGCGAGCCTTTTTCAGGGAGTTTTTGCCAGACAATGTGTGAACTAACTTTCGGGACTGTACCCTTATGCAAGAGTTTGGACCTAGGGCTCTTACAAGCCAGGTTTGTTGTGCCTTGAAATCTATATTACAACTATGGGCATATGCAAACCATTAAGCAAGACCACTTCTTTTGTGCTGACTTATTCCCATGATATTTGTGGACATATCATGTTGTCTCTCCATTTCACTTAAAGTGGTCCTATCAGATTGTGGTGAAAAATGATGTGGAAGGGATGAACCGTCAAAACATTTTCATTTACAGCTGACATCAAAACATTTTCATTTACATCTCTGACATATCAGTTGATGATCTCAGCTTATTTCAGATGTCGAAAGCATATAACCCATGTATTCACCAGTCATACATCAACAAAATTGCCTTTGAATTGGGTGATATCTTAATTTGTGTGATCATTTGACAATCAATTGATGTACGGAGAATGCACAATATCTTGCCTTCTTCATTTGGATTGAACGGGCCCGGTAAAATAGGTACTGCTATGTGTTGTCTTTAGTACTTTTCCATTTGTTTTTCATTTTGAGCTTCTGCTCTTTGTGAAGCCTAACTGTTTATGTTTAGTTCATCCATGTCATGAATATGAAATGAAAGGAACCATTCACATTGCTCTTGGCACATGGCCCACTCATTTCTTGTACAAGTCACTTTGAATATATGTTTTATTGTGGTGTTGTAATTTTTTCCATTTTTTACAAAGAAACTCACATGTTTCAATAGATACATTCGAGGGTTCATACAGACCAGGCAATAATTCTGGTATTTGCCTTGGGAAGTTTGATATACTTCGGGTGTCTCTAGAGCTTAGTGAGAGTGTACATTCTTCCTTGGCATGTGTTGTTATTTCCAAAGGGTTCTCTATCAGAAGAATATAATGCAAATACATTTGTCATTTTCAGCTACCAAGAAAATTGACCATATCAAGTCAAGCATGAAAATGTCTAATTGCAAAGAAAACACAGGCTTAATAAAACATCCAGAGTCGATTCAATGATGTTGATGCAAACTGATGCTGAAAGTTGTTAAATTAAAAATAAATATCCATAAATACATGTCGTGATCCTATACCAAGGAAATGCTCTTATTTCTTGTTTTTTTTTATAGCATGCTTACAAGATCTATTGCACCACCTTAATGCCTTGAGCCATCTATGAGAAGGGGGTGTGACTGAGTAGTTGTGTTAAATTAGTGTGATTAATTGTACCTATCAAACCCCTCCTTTGCATGGCATCGGTTTGAGTTAGTCTTGGTAAGTTGTCAGTACAACAGGAGTTGTATTTTCTTTGAATAATACAAGGTGGATTAGACTATAATTGCCAACAGTACTTTGCATAGTGTAAGAAACACTAGAATGCTTGTCATGTGGTACTATTTTGTATTCTTTTCTCATCCTTGATCATAGATTGGGATATATAAATAAAAGTTTGTCTATCATTATGACTAGTCTCAAGTGAGATAGGATCTTCTTTGTTTACATCATAATATGCACAGATATTTGTCATTGTTAGTTTTCTTTGAGATCTAGATCTTTGGTTTGATCTTGTTTCTTCTCTAGACCAGATCTTTCTCTTCCCCATTTGTTTGCAGAGAGAAACAAATTTTATGACCAATCTGTGTTTCTTCTTTAAGCAGCATGGTTTATTCTTTTCAACATCAAACTAAGTAGCATGGTTTATTCTTTTCAACATTGTTTGATGCCTTCCTATTCCATACTCTCGCTCATTCATTATTCTGAACAAGAGATTCTTTCTTTCTATGACCATTTTTTCAATTTTGAACATTCCTTTTATGATTCCTCTAATGAAACTTTTTGAAGTAGTTTAATTTTTCAAAGTCACCTATATGGTGGTTCACCATAACCAATTTTTTATTAGATGACTTTTCTTAAACATTCATGGACTTGTGTTTTTCATGAAATACTGTTTGCAGCCAACCAATATGTCACCTTTTAACTGTATAAACTAAGACTTTCATTAATACTTCTCATTTATATTTGACACAGAAAGAGGACAATTACAACACCTAGGTTTTGTGGAGGAGATGGTTCAAGTCACTTTAAGATGAAATGACAGAAGTAAGTGGTTTGAAACGAGGAGTACTAAGTAGTGATGGTGCATGTTGTGAGATATGCCCACCTCATGGAAACTCATATTAGATATTTTAAAGATACTGCTCATTTTAGGACGGACGTATTGGACAAACATTGAAGTATTCAATTTTATTACTTTGCACTTCAGCTGCCTGTTGGTGCATTTGTTTGACTTCAAAACAGCTAAAAAGATGTGGACTTTGGCAAGGGGTGGCCGAGCATTGTGGCATTGGCCGTGCCTCTGTGAGGGACAGAGAGATGGGGGTGAGGCCCCCAATTAAACGATAGGAAGGTGGTTCAGTAGATTTTGCTATATAGGAACCAGAGACTTTTGCATTCTTCAAACAGAGAAATGCAGATGTGATTTTGAAAAACTGTCATTAGAAGAAAGGGTTTCAGTTGCTTCCTGAACTGAAGGGACTGATTGAACCTGTGAGGGGATGATGCAGGCTGAGAGATCAGTGATTCTACAGGTTTTTATTCACAAGCAATTGAAATGAAACAAAAATATAGGCATTATATGCCTAGTGTATTATGCGATTTAACTTTAAAGGAATGTGTTAATGTTTGTGTTAGAAATAGAGAAGTAAAGCAGAAACAGAAATATCTTTTAAAATTTCAGTTAGAAGAACTATCAAACTACACCCTTAGGACAGTAAATTAATATAATACTGAAGAGAAAGATCAACAACCAATTTCTGAGTATGCATAATACTCAGATCTGAACTGATAAACAAAACTATTCCTTAGTAAGCAAACATCATAGGATTAGATCTAGACTGCTAGTTCTAAAATAAATATATTCAACTATGCATCTGAAACAGATCTAACAAAAAATAGTAGATCTGATATAAATCTCTATAAGTAGCTTACCTTGGAGTCTTACCTCTGATCACTGAAGGTGTTCATGCCACCAATAAGAGATGAATAGCCTCAGAATTTATGCTCAGAAAAAGTGCAAGATCATAGATCTACCTCATGGGTGAGATCTCTTGTCAAAGATAATTTATAGGACTGTCAAACCTCCACTAGAACTTCACTTAGAAACACTGCACAAACCCTCATACAAGATCACAACAGCTAGAATGTGGAAATGGCTGTCTTAAGGATGGCCCAACCACCTTTCTTAATGTGTTGTGGCCCTCACAAAGCACTCAGTTATGAGATGGCAGACAGAACAAGGGTTTGTTCCCTGACTGGTTACAACACAGTAAACTCAGCAGCAAGAGACACTCTCTATACTCCAGACAACAAAACAACAATCAGCAAGACCTAGATCAAGAACCCTGTCAAAAAGTCAGAAGACTGTCATCAAAGAAACAACTAGGTTGCATGGAGGGAGATCTATAGCAGGAGGAGGCTGAGCTGTCACATGAGGAGGTCAATCTGATACAAGAGGAGGCTGAGCTATCAAGAGGAGGCTGATCTGCTGCAAGAGGAGGCCGAGCAATCACAAGAGGAGGCCGATCAATTTTAGAAAGAAGCCGAACTAATGCAAGAGTACAAGGCATCACACTTTTAAGAGAGAGAGAGAATCAAGATGATCAAAAATAAGAATGAGGGGTCTTTATTTATACTAAAGGGTGAGGGCTCAAGCATCACACTTTTAAGAGAGAGAGAATCAAGATGATCAAAAATAAGAATGAGGGGTCTTTATTTATACTAAAGGGTGAGGGCTCATTAAAAGAAATAACAATAAAATTAATATAAATATTAATTAAATATATTTTTCAATTTCCATTTATTAATTATTTCTTGTATTAACCCCTAAAAGTACAACACACAAACCCCATAGAAACTCAAGCCCAACAAGATCAAAAGAGGAGGGTTTAGGAGAGGTTTACACAAGTCCATATAATTCTCAAGGTGACTTTTTTAACTTTATCATCACTGCATATGAGATACATCCCTCATGTGGTCATGCTCACCTTCAAAGAGGGTCATACACCAACAAACACCTGATCAAGGATCAGGTTGCCCCAGAACATTTATGGGGACTTATCCACCAAGGTGCAAGACCAAGGATCAACCCATGCCCCAAGCATGGGTACCCTGGAACATTTCTAGGGGCCCTAGACATATCTAGGGACTTAACTGCTTGGTCCCAGACCAAGAACCCCAGTCATATACTGGGGGCCTTCGTAGGGGTCTTTACTGCTTGGTCCCAGACCAAGAACCCCAATCATCTATTGGGGATGCTTACAAGGGTCTTTTGCCATGACACTGACTGTTTGGTCCCAGACCAAATCCCCAGGAGTGCACTGGGGGCCCTAGATCTCAGCTAGGGTCTTTGCCATCCTTCTTGAGAATGGCTCTTGCAGGTGCTTCAAATTCAACAGTTTGAAACTGAAATAGTTCCAAGGTAACTAGAGAATGTACAGTCATTTCGTATAGAGTCCTTGCACTTTGGGTTAGTGCTTACGAACCATTGGAGGAATCCCTATGCAACTTGTAAGAGAAGTGTGAACTGCAAACTGCAACAAATGCTTGCTCTAATTTAAATTATCAGACTTGTAATTTGTATTAAAACACATTATGCAGCGAGCCAAAATGTAGATTTACACCTAATGATGATTTTTTTGCCTTGGGAAGTGTGTAATTCTGCTGTTAGAACACGAAATCCTGCCCTTACAAGTGCAGATCCGCATGTAGAAATATGAAAAATATCAAGTTTAAATATTGAAATTAAAAATGACTTCAGTGCCTTGAATCTTTTTATTTTCCAAGAATTATTTTGATTATATTTGATATTTCATAATAGAAATCAAAATATGCATCAACATAGCCTCACAGCTCTTGTTCAAAAGTTAGAAAAGTCTTCAGCCTATCCATCCTCTACTTATTACAGTCATCCAAAGATAGACCAGGTCCATATAAAAAAACCTCTCAAATTATGAGAACAACAAAACAGAGCTAAAATGACACATGGAATAACTCCCTTCACACCACTTATTTATATTAAACGTCCTACATCAGATCAAGAGATCAGAAAAAAAATATTGCAGATTCAGAAACGAGTTCTTCCCCTTAAATTCTTTCACAACCAATGTTTCTACATCAGATCAAGAGATCGGAAAAAATATATTGCAGATTCAGAAGAGAGTTTTCCCCCTTTAAATTCTTGCACAACCAATGTTCCTTCTCCAAAGAGAGAGCAGCCTTAGAAAGAGACTCCCTCTTAAATTCTTGCACAACCAATGTTTCTACATCAGATCAAGAGATCGGAAAAAATATATTGCAGATTCAGAAGAGAGTTCTCCCCCCTTAAATTCTTGCACAACCAATGTTCTTTCCTCCAAAGAGAGAGCAGCCTTAGAAAGAGACTCTGCTTTGAGTTGAATTTCTTGAATATTGATTGAAGGAGATTAAATCTAAATGGCTTTTAACCTCCATAACTATATGTATGATAGGTCTTAGAGCCATATTAGTGATCTGACACTTGCCATTTGCCCTTTCTATCGGTGATTTGGAGTCACCCAACACTTGCAAGTTTTTTATTTCTTTATCTACAATTGTATTCATCAATATCCATAAATCTTAAAATTTGGCGCTATTATTGGTTCCAAGGCCAGTGCGATATTTCAAGGAAAAATAATGATGATCATTCAAATAAATGATAACTCTTGCTCCACACTTACTTAGTGTAGAAATTTAAATGACAAAATCAACAAGACTATATTCTGTCATATACTTAGCAATTTAGAGATAATTGTCTTCTATGAACTCTGAAATGTCTAAACCCACATTCATAAATTACCATAAGTAGAAATACACATTGCTAAGCAATTTTGCAGTGGAATAAACATAATGAACAACAACCATTCAACCTAGAAATACTTAGAAATTTAGGTAATGCTAGGGAAAACCCCAATGTGGGGAAACTCAAAGAGAGAGAGAGAGATTTTATTAGCTTCATGAAATATATATCAGCAACAACAATACATTTACAACCAAAAGAAATAACTTACATCACCCTACAGTTCCAAAATTTTGCCTCGAAATCTGTGCCCAGAAAATCTGTACTGATGTATGGATTTGCCCTTTTTCAACACCTTGAAATATGTGCCAACTAATAGTTGTACGGACAACAACAAAACACTGTCCTCTTCACCAACATAAAACACTAGAAAAGTTGCCTCGATTTGTGTGTAGAAAACTACCTCAAAATCTGTGCCCTCTGTACAGATTGTACAGACTGTAAAGATCCATACAGTACAACCTCTCTAACAACAGAAAGTTCCAGCACTCTCACATAGAAAACTCCCTTGGTATTTGTGCCCAATCTCTCTTGGGAAATGCGCCCTCCTTGATGCCCTCTTTCCTCTCTCAAGCTCTCATGGAAAATCTCTCCCAAACTCTTTCTCAATGTGTCTTGCACACTACCCAATGCATTCTCTTATAGTCTGAAAGTGACCCTTCACCTTCTCCAACCCTAGATCTAATGGCCAAAATCTAATCTTGCCTTTACAAGATCAAGGGTTATGATTTGTTTCCTCCAAAATAAATCACTTTAAAATATTAAAGTACATTTTCACTTTATAACACAAGTGCACTTTATGAGATAAAGTCATTTTAATATTAGAAGGTACACTTTATTAAAAAGTCACTTTAATAAAAGAACCACTTATCACAACTTTATAAAAACCCATTACAAAGTCAAGTGTCTAGTAGTGTAGGTACTAGGTTACTTCCGCATACAAGACATAAATGCGGAGTACCTCCCGAGCTAAAAAGCTAACACTCCCTCTTAGCGATGGATGTACTCGCTACCATCACCATCATCCAGTCCCATCACACTGTACTCAGTGGGAGCTCCCTCTGAACCTGGAGCCATCCTCAACACCTACACGAAACTCGAACCAGAAGACATCTTCCTGACAACTACTCTAAACCCTGAGCTCCTAGGAGAATCCACTCCACCTTGAGTATTGGTTCGATCACACCAGCAGAGCCTTCTGTCAGTGCTCAAAAGAGGATCCCTCTTTTCTCTCAGAATGCAATACTGAATCCTTGGGCCCACCGTAGTCTCAGGAGCCTCCTGCTCCTCATCCAACGCTGAATCATATCCCGAAGGTTATTCTCGCAACATATACAACTTATCCACCTGATCACTAATCAGTTGTGGTTCCATCGGGTTCACTCCCCCCATGTAAATAAATACATGTCCCCTCTTGAACAATGTACAATATCCATCATTCTCCAAGGATAACACTGAGAGCAAGCTAACCCTCAACCCTGGAACAAAGATAACTCCATCAAGCTCCAAGAATCTGTAAGGTCTCTCCAACAGAGCCTTACAAACATAAATTTAAAACATTTAAATGTTATCCTAAATTCTTTACAATTTATTAGTGAGCATATAACCATTCATTATTCAAGATATAACCATTCATTATTCAACAAATAACCATGTTCAACATAATTAAAATTTATGAGCAACATGATAATAAACCACATATTCAACATAGTTGTTATGAATAATATATAAATAATGAACATGAACAACATAACAATAATGAACACAACATAATAATGAAAATACCTCAAACTGATGTTGTTCTCCAACTTTGTCCCGAAGTTGAAGTTCTGCCCAAAACTAACTAACCTCCCAGCCAACTAGGAATAGCCTATCTGGCTCCCTAGCTCCAGGATTCCTTACGGTCTCCTGGCTCCCGAGCCCAAAATTCCCAGCGACAGGTGCCCCCTGTGAAAGTCCTCAAGCAAGCTCATTAAGCAAGCTGCCAGTAAATCCAGAAAATACATATTCAGTCTAAAACTCCCTCTGTTCACCTTCTCCTTTTCTCATATGAAAATCTTACCCAAAAACAATAGAAGCCCCTTCCCGAGTGTTTCCCCCTTGCCTTATGCTCTCTTCCCCATTATTCACCGTCTTATCCCTCCCATTATGTCTCAACCACCTTATCCCCTTCATTAAGTCTTAACCACCTCATCCCCTTTTTCATTAATGGGTCCATCTACCGATACACTAAGTCTCAAAAATGAAAATTATTAATTTATTAAACCAATATTCCTTAAACAAATATTTAATCATGATAATTAATTAATTAATTAATTAAACTAATATACATTCAACAAATATTTAATGAGGGCAATTAATTAATTAATTAATTAAACTAATATACATTAAACAAATATTTAATTATGACAATTAATTAATTAATTAGGGTTGTTACAGAATCCTCCATACTCGAGTCGGAATCTAACCCTTCCAACTCCACGTACAACTCATGCCATACCACCTTTACTCTCCACCAGTCGGTCAAGACCTGTCTCTGTGTTAAAAAGGAATACTCGCCAGATTCCTGTCATGGGACAAGAGGCTTCACTATCAACAATCCATATGAAATCACTCCCAAATCCTCCACTATCGACACTAGATACTAGAGTAACCAAAGAAAATTCCTTGTCATACTTGGAAGAAAAGTCCTCCATGGGTGTTGTAGCAGTTGTCTCAGGCCCTTCCTGTCCCTTCTTCTTCCTCTCAGGACAATGAGAAGCAAGGTGCCCCAACTGGTTACAACAATTGCATCTGACTTTACTCAAGTCCCTCCCAAAATTTCCTTTCTTTTTTCCCTTTGCAACAAGATCACTATTCTCCTCAGCTCTGTCTTCCTTCTGACCACTGCTATGAGATCCCTCCCGGATCTCCTCTTGAGTGAAATCGTCCCACAGTGTACTCCAATCTAGAAGCTGCTCACGACCCACCACACTTCACGAAGACTTCCCATTCCTTGGTGAAGCCTTTCAAGGCTATCCTCACCAGCTCTAAATCCGATATGACCTCCTCAACTGCAACGAACTCATCTTTCACTTGAGCTACCCGGGTAAGATAAGAAGACACACTCTCCTCCTTACCTATCTTGGTATCATGCAACTTATCTTTCAAATCCATCTTCCAGTTTTCATTCTTCACCTCAAATAAGTTCCTAAGTGCATCCCACATCTCTTTGGCTGTCTTCTTCTTAACCAAGTGTGGGATAAGTGATGCAGGAGCATCTTTCCGACTTGACATATGCGTTAACAAATCAACACGTCAGCAGGCATTTGGAGATAGGGAGAGGCACCGACCCTCTCGTTTTCAAAATTTGAATTATAAAATTAAGTTAATTTATGTGTAAGGTCGATAAATGCCAAAGCCATGGTTTTGGACAGGGGTGGTGGTCTTATCGAAATAATCAACTGTAAGCAGGTCTAGATCCGTGTCAGGTTTGGATCTCTGTTCAATGTAATGAGTCATAGGGTTAAGGTGTCTTAACGAAAATGTTGATGGCATTAAGGCGGTGAAGAGGATAAGCTCATAGAGCCCTCTTTTGTAAAAAAAAAGATCTTTTTGTATAGAGATGAGTTTTTTTGATTAGATTAGGAGATCATGAGATAGAGATAGAGATTAGTAGAACATAGTAGATTAGAAGAAAGATGCAGGAAAGAACTGCAATATTATGTAATTTGTTTTCATGAATGAATAGAACAGACAAAATTGTCCCAAATCCTTGGACTGTGTTCATTTGATGTGTGAATGAATGAATGTTATATTATGTGTATGTCGTTTATTTCATTTCGTTTATGTGTGATTGTTCAAGAGTTGATCGTATGAGTTCGTGACGAAACTAGATAAGTTTCAATTGTTTCTCTTTTGAAAATCGTATGCAAGGTGTGCATTTCGAACGCAAGGAGTGCGTCGATTGAGTCTCAGATTGACTCATAGGAGTTCAGAGAGAACATAGGAAACTTAGATCAGGTGCAAGGAGTGCACAACGTCAAGAAGCGACTAAGCATCGAAGAACCATAACAGAGGAATGCCATGTGGGCGAGAAGAATTTCTTTCCAAGAAATCCTTCGATTTGAGTTATTGAAATCCCGAGAACTCAAGGAGTGCGTGGGAAGTCAGAATTCTTTAAGGATCAATCTCAGAAGGGATAACACTTTTCAGAAGTGTTGACGAGATCTAAGAGTCGGAATCGTAGGAGGAGCAAAGGTTTGAAACCTTTGAAGACTGATAAATATTCTAAGTTAGAAGAAATCAAAAGCTCAGGAGGAGGAGCGACAGTGGCCGTTGGATCATAGAGCAAAGGATCAACAACCGTTTGATCTGTGTAAGGTGCACGAGCCTTAATGCTTTGCACACACAGAAGAGAGAACCTATCAAGGTTTGAGACTCGAGATTTTTGAAGCCCGAAGAGCCAGAAAACCGAAATGAAATCTCAGTCGTTCGATCATCCGAAGCGGACCTGAGCCATCGGATTGTTCGAAGTGAACCTCAGGCGTCAGATAGACCAAGTGAATATGAGCCGTCAGATATTGTAAGCTCAGGAGGAGGCAAGTTTGAAACTTGAGATTCAGGAAGATCCGAAGTAAATTTGGACCACCAGATCTAGAGGAGACGTGGCGTGAATCCGTGGACTCCAGGTAAATTCCCGAAGTGATTCGTAGCCGTTGGATCTAAGAGAGACGTGGCATAAATCCATGCACTCCGAGTAAAGACCTAAAGTTATCCTCGATCGTCAGATCAACAAGACACGTGTCAGTGGATTATAGCCTTTAGATAAAAGGCATTGGGAAGAAGGGTGAAGTTTGAGATTTGAGATCTCAAAAGTCCGAAGACCTGGAGAAGATTTCGACCGTTGATCGAGAAGAGGGCTGCAGGACCGTTGATCCAAGTTGAAGGGTCAAACACCCGAAGTGAAGGCATGACCGTTGATTGGAGGATAGGTTTCCACAGATCATCAACTCCGGAAGATTGATGTACAAAGGAAAACGAGGTTTGAGATTTCAAAAGTCCGAAGTCCGGAATTGCGAAGGAGATCGCAACCGTTCATTTAAGAGGGACAGATATGGTCCGTAGATTTGAAAGACACAAATCTGAACCGTCAATTTAGACAGTACCGTCAAGATTGGGAGATCGACGGTCCCGTAACATTGCGGGGACATGAAGTGCGCGGACTTTAAAACATTGAGGGTGGGCCGCAATCCATACCGTGGTTTCGCTAAGAGGACACATGGAGGTTCGAGGATAAATGCGGGCCGAAAAGCAGTTTGATCCCAAACCACTATTGGCCGTGTTCGCAATCACGTGGTCATGAGAGGCCACTGCCCAAGGTCATATCAAGAAGGGTCTTATCAGAAAAAGAGTTAACGCTCAGTACTCTGAGATTTCTAAGAAGAGCGAAAGGGAAGGTCGCGGGTGCTATCAGACCTGCACCAAGGCGCCGAAAGGGCCTGTGTTTAGATACAGAAGGGAACCATTAAGGTTCCATAGAGTCAATTGACTCAAGAATCAAAGATCCTAGAATGGGAGGTCACACAACCCTTTGGGGAGAAGGGGGGGTCTACATTAGGTGGTATCAGAGTTGATATTTTGCTTACAGACAATAGGCAAAGAAGCGAGGAGGTGAAGAAGATAATATCATAACGTTGAATGGTATTAGAATCTAAAGTTTGCGTGCAGACAACAAGTGAGAAGGAGACAAAGTACTGATGCTCTGTGTGTGATTTCTAGCAAGGTGTGCAGTAAATGGTAGAACGTTGGATGAGCTGAAAATAGAGGGTGGAAAATAGCTACTGAAGGCCATATGGGTGGTTAGGGCAAGGACCACCAACAGAAAAACAAAGTTGAGATAGATAAAGAGCTCACAAAAATAAGAGAAAAGATGGAGAGGCTAGCATTGAAGATGCATTAGGATGCAAAGGTACACTGGACATATGAATGGCCTTTGAAGAGGAAAGTAAAATGGCCTGTCCAGAAGTTGATGTCCAGAAGGAAACAACAAATGTTGAAAAGGTGGTTGAGGCATGCTAAAAACCTTAGTGATACAGAGGAGGAAGTGGTTCACATATGTGAGCTAGAAATTGGGAAGAGTCTCAGTGATAATGAGGATAAGAGATCAATGGATGATCTCAAAGATTGCCAGAAGGGCAGTAGTGAGCTATCAAATTGTCTGGTGGGCAATGATATGGGATTAACAGAGGATTTCATAAACTGCCAAGAGGAAAGAAATGGACTTTCTAGTTGCCAGGTGGGCAATGGAAAGAGATTAGTGGGAGGTCTCATATACTGCCAGAGGAGCAATAATGAAAGTTCAGATTGTTAGGTGGGAAATGAGATGGGATCATTGGAGGATCTCATAGACTTCCAGGAGAGAAAAAGAAAAATCTCAAGTTGCCAGGTAGGCAAGGGAAGTGAGAGGAGACTGTTTGAAAGTCTCATGAACTCAGTTGAGAGTTCATATCAGCAAGGGGAGCTGGTGGAGGTGGATCAAAGGAGTATTTTGATCATTGGAGGAATTGAGATATTCCTACCAAGTAGCCCAGTTGGGGCTAGAGCATGTGTTGCAGGAGCAACAACAGAAGAACAACTAGTAGAGACTATCAAAGAGGAGAAAAAACAGACACTGATGTCTACCCCAGCAGAAAAAGAGGATAATTCATATGAATTTCTCACTCAATGGGAGAAAGAGATGAAGATGTTGGAGGATTGGTTGGACAATCCAAAACCAGAAGATTTTTGCCCGAAGACAGTCACGAAGATTGCAATAGAAGAGCATTCGACAAAATTGCTCAGAAATTTCAGCCGGGAAGCTGAACAGATGATGACTACAACATTGAAGCATGCAACAGAAGATGGAGAAAAATTCCAGCTAGAGGAACAACTGATAGAAGATGGAGATATGCCAACACAAGAGGAGATGATAGAAACCAATATGTCAGAGGAAGAAGCTGAGCAACAATTCAGTAAGGAGATTGCAGAATTGAAGTCTGCAGTAGAGTGGAAAACTACTGCCACAAAAGGAGATGAAGACAACATGAGAGATCAAGTTTATCTTCACATTGATAAGTATGGAGAGGAGGAAGTGTAGCAGAGAAGACTGCATAATAAGCGCCAATGGGAGCAGCTGGACAGGGTGATAGAAGAGATCAAAAAGCTGATGTTGAGGTCAACAGAGGAAACTGTTAGCAAGGAGAAGCTGAGAAGAAGAGATCCTACCATAGTAGTAGGGAAGCAACAACAACAACAACAACAACAAAGTAGAGGAGCAGGTAGACAACTCCAAGTAAGAGTTTGGGATCCAGGTGGATTTCAACAGATCTAGGGAGCTCATGAATTTTTCACAATAGTGGAGTATGATGCAGGAGCATCTTTCCATCTCGACAAATGCGTTAACAAATCAACATGTCATCACGCATTTGGAGATAGGGAGAGGCACATACCCTCTCGTTTTCAAAATTCAAATTATAAAATAAAGTTAATTTATGTGTAAGGTCGATAAATGCCAAAGCCATGCCTTTGGATAGGTGTGGATGGGTTCATCAAAATAATCGACTATAAGCAGGTCTAGATCTGTGTTAGGTCTGGATCTCTGTTCAATGTAATGAGTCATAGGGTTAAGGTGTCTTAATGGAAATGTTGATGGCACTAAGGCGCTGGAGAGGATAAGCTCATAGAGCCCTCTTTTGTAAAAAAGAGAGATCTTTTTGTATAGAGATGAGTTTTTTTGATTAGATTAGGAGATCATGAGATAGAGATAGAGATCAATAGAACATAGTAGAGTAGAAGAAAGACGCAGGAAATAACTACAATATTATGTAATTTGTTTTCATGAATGAATAGAATAGACAAAATTATCCCAAATCCTTGGACTGTGTTCATTTGATGTGTGAATGAATGAATGTTATATTTTGTGTATGTCGTTTATTTCATTTCGTTCATGTGTGATTGTTTAAGAGTTGATCATATGAGTTCGTGACGAAACTGGATAAGTTTCAATTGTTTCTCTTCTGAAACTCGTATGCAAGGCGTGCATCTCGAACGCAAGGAGTGCGTCGATTGAGTCTCAGATTGACTCAGAGGAATTCAGAGAGAACAAAGGAAACTTAGACCAGGCGCAATAAGTGCACAGTGTTAAGAAGCAACCAAGTGTCGAAGAACCAGAACAGAGGAATGCCAGGTGGGCGAGAATAATTTCTTTTCAAGAAATCCTTCAATTTGAGCTATCGAAATCCTGAGAATGCAAGGAGTGAGTGGGAATTCAGATTCCTTTAAGGATCAAGCTCAGAAGGGATAACAATTTTCAGAAGTGTTGACGAGATCCAAGAGTTGGACTCGTAGGAGGAACAAAGGTTCGAAACCTTTGAAGACTGATAAATCTTCTAAGTCGGAAGAAATCAGAAGCTCATGAGGAGGAGAGACAATGGCTGTTGGATCATAGAGCAAAGGATCAACAACCGTCTGATCTATGTAAGGTTCACGAGCCTTAACACTTCGCACACACATAAGAGAGAACCTATCAAGGTTTGGGACTTGATATTTCCGAAGCTCGAAGAGACGAAAATCCGAAGTGAAATATTAGTCGTTCGATTATCCGAAGCAGACCTGAGGCGTTAGATCGTCCGAAGTGAACCTCAGGCGTCGGATATTGTAATCTCAAGTGGAGGCAAGTTTGAAACTTGAGATTCCCGAAGATCCGAAGTAAATCCGGACTGCCAGATCTAGAGGAGACATGGCATGAATCCGTGGACTCCGGGTAAAGTCCCGAAGTGATTCATAACTGTCAGTTCTAAGAGAGACATGGCATAAATCCATGAACTCCGGGTGAAGACCCGAAGTAATACTTGTTCGTCATATCAACAGGACACGCCTCAATGGATTATAGCCTTCAGATAAAAGGCATTGGGAAGAAGGGTGAAGTTTGAGATTTGAGATCTCAGAAGTCTGAAGACCCGAATGAGATTTCGACCATTGAACGAGAAGAGGGCCGCAAGACTGTTGATCCCAGTTGAAGGGTCAAACACCCGAAGTGAAGGCAGGACCGTTGATTGGAGGACATGTGTCCACAGATTGTCAACTCCGGAAGATTGACGTACGGAGGAAAGCGAGGTTTGAGATTTCAAAATTCTGAAGTCCGGAATTGCGAAGGAGATCACAACCGTTGATTTAAGAGGGACAGATCTGGTTCGTAGATTTGAAAGGCACAGATCTGAATCGTCAGTTCAGACAATACTGTCAAGATCGGGAGATCGACGGTCCTATAACATTGCGGGGATAGGAAGTGCGTGGACTTTAAAACATTGATGGTGGGCCACAATCCATACCGTGGTTTCGCTAAGAGGAGACGTGGAGGTTCAAGGAGAATTGCGGGCCAAATGGTAGTTTGATCCCAAACCGCTATTGGCCGCACCCGCAATTGCGTGGTCACGAGAGGCCACCACCCAAGGTTGTATCAAGAGGGGGATTATCAAAAAAAGAGCTAACGCTAAGTACTCTGAGATTTCGCAGAAGAGCGAAAGGGAAGGTCGCGGGTGCTATCAGACCTGCACCAAGGCGCCGAAAGTGCCTGTGTTTAGATACATAAGGGAACCATTAAGGTTCCAGAGAGTCACTTGACTCATGAATCATAGATCCTAGACCGAGAGGTCATGCATCCCTTTGAGGAGAAGGGGGGCTCGACATCAATAAGGTGGTCCTTCACCCCATCTAGAATAATCCTCTAAGCTTTGGATTCCTTTACTTCATGCAAATCCAAAGCAACAGGATCTGTTGTGGGAGCCACAACAACATAACTGACATAGTTCCAAATCTTGTTCTCCTTGAGAAAAACTGACATCCAGACCTTCCACTGTAAATAGTTGGAAATGCCATCCAACCGATCCTCAAATCTCATGCATGCAACAATATTCCCTGCCACTATTTAAAAGAAAACAAACAATATATTTCCCCCTTCAACCCTTGCCCAAATATCTCACTGCTCAATGTCACTTAGAGCCCAAGCTATGATACCATGTAGAAATTTAAATGACAAAATCAACAAGACTATATTCTGTTATACACTTAGAAACCTAGAGATAACTGTCTTCTATGAACTCTGAAATGTCTAAACCCACATTCATAAATTTCCGCAAGTAGAAATACACATTGCTAAACAATTTTGAAGTGGAATAAACACAATGAACAACAACCATTCAACCCAGAAATACTAAGAAATTTAGGCAATGCCAAGGAAAACCCCAATGTGGGGAAACCCAGAGAGAGAGAGAGAGAGAGAGAGAGAGAGAGAGAGAGAGAGATTTTATTAGCTTCAGGAAATATATATCAACAACAACAATACATTTACAACCAAGAGAAATAACTTACAGTGCCCAACAGTCCCAAATTTTTGCCTCGAAATCCAGGCCCAGAAAATCCATACTACTGTGTGGATTTTCCCTCTTTCAACACCTCGAAATCTATGCCAACTAACAACTGTACGGACAACAACAACAAACTTCCCTCTTCACCAACATAAAACACTAGAAAATTTTTCTCGTTTTGCGTGCATCAAGCTACCTCGAAATCCATGCCCTCCCAGCATGTTGTATGGACTATACGAACTGTATGGATCCATATAGTATGACCTCTCTAACAACATAAATTTCTAACACTCTCACACAAAAAACTCCCTTGGGATTTGTGCCCAATCTCTCTTGGGAAATGCACCCTCCTTGCTGCCCTCTTTCCTCTCTCAAGCTCTCTCGAAAAATCTCTCTCAAACTCTTTCTCAATGTGTCTTGCACACTACCCAATGCATTCTCTTATAATCTGAAAGTGACCCTTCACCTTCTCCGACCCTAGATGTAATGGCCACGATCTAATCTCGCCTTTACAAGATCAAGGGTCATGATTCATTCCCTCCAAAATAAATCACTTTAAAATATTAAAGTACATTTTCACTTTATAACATAAATACACTTTATGATATAAAATCAGTTTAATATTAGAAGGTACACTTTATTAAAAAACCAATTTAATAAAAGAACCACTTTATCACAATTTTATAAAAACCCATTACAAAGTCAAGTGTCTAGAAGTGTAGGTACTAGGTTACTTCCACATACAAGACACACATGCAAAGACCTCCCGAGCTAAAAAGATAACACCTAGAGCTCCTTGACAAGCACCATAAAAGAAACTCTGATAGTTTCCTTTAAGATTTTAGATGCTTTTTGTTTCAAAGCCTTACAAGAGTCTCTATAAGACAATTTTATATTATGGGAAACTTGACCTATAGACACATATTTACCTTGGAAGGTCATTTTATTTCTAGTCAAATAAACCCCATGAGATTTTTTTAACATCGAGTTTTAGAAATTTTATAATAGAGATCCTTTATCCCATGAGAATATTCCATTGACTAATTGTAGGACTTTTTTCCAGACATACTTTGAGAAAGGACAATAAACAAAAAAGATGATCAACTATTTCATTGTTTTCTTTACAAAGTATACATCCGCTTGGCCCATTCCATTTTTTATTTTGACCATTATCTCATGTAAGAATCTTATTAGATAAAGTTAGCCATAGGAAAATTCTAGTTTTTAGTCGACTTTTTAACTTCCATACCAACTTCCACCACCAAACACTTTACCTATTAATTTCTTATTCAATCTTGGTTTCATACCCTAATTTCGTTGTAAGGGTATCAAAAACTTTATTTTTGAACCACTCATCTTCTTGATCTTGCAACACTATGGCATTTTGTTTTAAAGAGTAGATGTATTGAGACCATTTTTCTACCAAAACACCTTGTAAACCCAAATCCTTTGTTGATCTCTAGATCTAAAACCATCCATTGGGTGCCATTGGACTAGAGACATCTACTAGCCTTGTTAGACCTTTAGCATGAAGTTCCTCTATCAAAGAACTAGACAATTTGAAAATACCACTACACCCAATCCAAAGATTTTCTCCTTGTTGTAGTTTATGTCCTCTTCCAAGCTACCCATTTGCGTGTGATTCGAAACGCCTTGACCAACCATTTCCATACTATTGAAGCCCCTTTAATTGATTTTCTTTCCATTTTGATCCACTCAACCGATGGAACTCCTAGGTGTTTAGACTTCACCAGTTTAACCCATAATCCTTCAATTAAGAACATTCTCCATAAAATCTTTGCAGTCGAAGCCTGATCAAAGACATAGATGTTTTTCAACTCCCATCCTCCAACCTCTTTTGGCTTTGCTAATTTTGTCTATTTGACCAAAGGAATACTTTCATTTTCCGTCTTCCCTGTTTAGAGGAAACTTGTTAGGGTCCTACCCTAACCCCCTTGTTTAGATACTTTATTAATATATGAGGTGACTTTCATTGAATAAGGCCCATTAAATAATTAGTTAATAGTCACTCATTGTAAAAATGGTCATCTTTATTAATAAGGTTCAAATTAATTAGAGAATCCTCATTATAAGTGGGCCCGTAGGTAGTTAAGATTCTCCATGGATAACTATATATCGAGTATAATGTTATGTAATATTTTGTCAAGAATTGTTATTGTAATTGGAGCTTTTCTCTAGGGGGTTGCCCCCTTGAACATAGCTCTCTATTTTTTTATTATCAAGATATATTTCTCAGGGTTTATCTATTTCTCTTGTGTTCTTTTGTTTTTCATTACATTTTATGTGATTGTGCTAAAGTTTTGGGGTTAAGTACATTACAAATATAAAACATTTATTCCTTATCTTATTCAGAATACCTTTAGGAATGCGAGCTATGGATAACCGATATACATCAATACTTTCCAATACAAACTTTACCAATACCAATATACCACCTCTTAACAGCCATTGGTTGCACCAACATGATATCCTATCTTTAATCTTGTTAAATAACCACACCCAATGTTCATATTTATAATCATTGGGTTTTAAATTAAATCCCATGTACTTTATACCTTGGTTAGTGTCTTGAATGCTATGGGTTATGGAATTTAAAAAATTCACTAAGAGGGAGTACTTTTTAATGCTAACCAATTCAATAGATTTATAACTGTAAAGCAAGAAACACAATAAACATGTGAGATATAGCAGCCAAGGAGATGTTACCTTTATTTTCAAAGTTGTAAGTACAAAGTTTGATAAAATATTAGTTTCAACTACAAGAGTTCCATGGGGTGTCCAACACCTTCTCACACTTATGCTCACGAATGAATTTACATGAACAAAGTGTAAGCAACTTTTACCTCTCATTGAAAACTATGCACTCTCACTTTTACTCTAATTGGAAAGAGGGGTGTGAAGACAACTCAGTGATAAAATTGAACCCTTCAATGTTTATAGATAATCCTAGTGTACAAAAAATCATAGTTATCAATAGAAGTAAAAGATGCACCTTGCTAAAGATAACTCCTCCAAAAAGGGTGCATGAGGTAAAGAATGCTAACACACTAAAATAAATGGAGTTTACCATAAGTAATCTATTCTCTAGGCCATGTGTTTTTTTCCTTAATGAAAATAGGCTAAGTAAAATAAGCACATCTTCAAAGGAACCCTCTCAAGGTCCATGCACTCCTCTCATAAAAATAGTATGCATGAGAGGAAAATCTGCCAACAAAAGCTCCCACCATGTCATAAATATCCTCCTCTAAAATGTGTGCTCTAGATTTGGAATAAAATTGAAGGTTCCAAGTAAAGAAGCCACCAAGAATCCTATCTTTAAGTGATGTGCTACCCCTAGGATGAAAATAACATGTGTATTTAAGAAAATTTCTCTCATACATCAGACTCCCTTGGTTGGAAAATGTGAGCATCTTTCTCATGAGGTCATTGATAAATCAACAATTGCTGGAATCTATGCCTTTTCTTTCTTTTCTTCTTCCTTCTCAGCTGCACTTAGTCCTGCTTATCTCTCCTTAGCTTTACATCCTTTTTATTTCTCTTCACCTTTACTATTTGCAATAGTAATCCACACCTTCACTATTTGCAACTTTAAGAAACTCCTCACATTTTTTTTCAACTTTGCCATGTTCTTCACCTCGTTCACTTTCATCATGATTACCATTATCTCTTTTACTACTTAATGCAATCTGTCCACCTTTGACAATAGCTGTAAATATTTTCCAATGGGCCTTACTTCCTCGAACCACTCATTGAATGGTGATTATTGTGTCTCTACCATCCTTCTCTTGCAACATTACCACCATCTTAATGCACACCACCAATGCTCACTATCCAATCATCTCCTCATCCTCTTCTTTTGTTGCACAATCATCTTCATTTTGTTGTTGCTCTGCTACATATTTACTCTCTTGCATCAAGTCTTCTTCCTTCATCTTTCTTTGGTCTAGTCTACTTTCTTTTATTTTGTTGTACATTCCACTTCACCTGCAACAAAATCACTACACAAAACATTATGGAAACGAGAGATTCCCATATACATCTCTTCCATTGTGACATTTGTGGTAACATCACTTCCTCACAACCCCACTATTGCAAGACCACTCTCCTTTGCAACACCATCTTCTAGTGCAACATCTCTCCCTTGCAACTTTGTTGTTTCTTAAGTTTGATGCACAAACTCCTTTACCTCAATATTTTCCCTGTAGTGCTCTGCTACAAATCCTTTTTTTGAATTCTACTTTGGCATGCTATTTATAACGTGCACTTCACACACTTTTTTCATTAGTTTCATTAACAACACTCACCCCACTAGCACACTCAACATTCTCCAACCACAACCAAAGGAATTCATTTTTCTTTCTCCTTTTTCTTCCTACTCTTATGCTTTCTCTTTGTCTTCACCTTTTCAATTTTCAAAACCAAATGATAATCTTCTTCTAACGACCAATTTTCTTCTGCCATATCTTTCTTTTAATGGATAGCTTCAATACATCAACAAATTTCATGATATTTTCCTCGCTATCTCATACAAAACAAGCTCTCATGGCCACTCTACAAAACTCATTAAAATATCATTCTACACATTCATCATTCTAATTTAACTTTTCTAATCTTCTCTTCATTTTCAAAGTATAATTGAAATTTACAAACTTACCTCTCAATTTGGTGACCATGTTTTTCCAATTTTGGCTACACCAATCATATGTATGGATATTTGATCTTCCACATGTAATTTTCACTTTCTGGTGGTCTTTAATCTTAGTGCATTCAAAACACTAATGCATTTCTTCAATCTACTTTATCAATTCTTTTGCATCTGAAATTACATAAAACTTTGACATCCCCATCTTCATTTGGTGTTTGTCACATGCTCCTCTTTGATTTTCTAGATCACTTTGGATATGAACCTTCCCTTCTGTTGAACCAATTCAAAGCATCCATCCTCACCATTTTTTTTGAAAACAATAAAACATTTTCTACTAGTTCTAGACCATCATTTTCTCTTTTGGTTCTTCCTATCAGTACATGAATTCCTCTCCCTTCCATGTTGTAATTTTCAATGAAACTTGCACTCTCTCCCTCTATAATATTCACCATGAATTTATTTTATTTTTCTACAATTCTCTCTTTTACTACAACATCTATACAATGTCCTCTTGTAGATTCTTGAATGCTTCGTACTCCATGAATTTTATTTTGTGCTCTTCAAGATTAGAGTAGTATCCCATCTTACAACATCTACTGAATCCTACCATTGGAGGCATGCTTCACTCGTTTAGATAACTATACCTAGCATCACACCCTTACTGGATTGATTTACACTTCTCTTTCGTTGTCATTGCTATCTCACAAAATCCCCCCTCTTCCCATGGTAATAATTCTACCCAAAGTTTTTTTTCTTTGCTAAAATAGACCCAATCCTATAGCTGTCCGAATCCACCAACCCTCTTCCCCTCAACCTGTACAACCCAATGAATGGGATCCCTCTTCTCTGTATATAGTCCCTCAGGCATTCCCACTTCCCTCCAGGGATTCAACATAGGTTGGATAAGAATCTCTCTTGTTGGGGACTTCAAGGACTTATAGCTACAACATGAAACTCTCAACCATAACCCAATTTCTCTATGGTAATTTCTTACATAGGAATATCTTTTATAGGCCTAATAACCTTCTTCTTCATGAAATTACAACTTCAACAAGATTCCCACAAATCCCACTATGGATGTCTTCAAGCTCCAACACTCCACACCCTCTTTCTCTCCAAAAACATGTTGTAAAAACTACCTACAATACCCCTTCAAATTTTCCTTCTACCCATTGATGTTGACTCTCACATTCCCCAATGTTGATTGTACTCAACCCCATGCTCTCAATAACTATGTGAAGTGACTTTTCACACCAACCCTCTTACATGTATTTAATGATTGGGGATTTGATATGCTCAAAAGGAAAATAGAAGTTTCATACAAAAAAATAATTGTAGAGAGTGGGTTGGGATTAATACACATGAATAATTCCCCCTTGGACCCCCCCTCTCTTGTGGAAACTTAGCCTCCATGACTCCATTTGTGTCCTTCTGTAGCCAATGATACATTTATTTTTATTATTTTTGATATACAATTTTTACATATTACACCACTTGGCCCACAACCTTATATCATATTTACATTATACATCGCTAAAATGAAGATTTAAAATGGGGATATTAAATTCCCCTCCTACAATTTTCACTGTCCTCGGTGCACATCACCATATCGGTATTCATGTACAAAATTTTACATCATAGTACTCAATACTTTCACAAGTTTACAACTTGTACAACAATTCCAACCAACAATATCTCGTTCCCCTCAACCTACACAACCAAAGGAAATGTACCCCCTTCTCTACACCACAATCCATTAGTATATACCACTTCCCTTCTATGGCTCAAGTATATATCGAACATGAAGTCTCTGAGATGTGGCCCCAAGAACTCTAGCTTCCAAAATAGAGTCTTGCACACTTATATACACATACACATTAAATTTGACTTTCTAGTCCAAGATGTGCACTAGCTCCACCTGGATCACAGTCCAATAAATCACATGGTTAGGATCAATCACATATTTATTCAATAAAGACAAATTATGAATTCACATGGATGTAGGAAATGAAAGTATGTATGCAACTGACCCTATCTTCTCTAGAACTTCAAACGTTTCACAGTATCTCACTGCCAAATTTGGACAACTTCCCAATATTAGCAAGATCCTTTTATCTTTTACTTTTAAAAACACATGCTTTCCCACTTTGAATTCTCTATATGTCCTACTTTTATCCACATAACTCTTTTTCCTATCCTGTGCAACCTTTAAATTCTTCTTGATATTTACCATATTCTCTTCCATTTCTCTTAGCAATTCTGACTCAATAACAACTCTGTCTATTTGGTTATCCTAGTTTTTGGTATGTTGCATTTCCTTCCATGCAAGACTTCAAACGACCTCATCTTCAATTATGCATGATACCCATTATTATAAGAAAAATCAACCAAATGGATATAGTCTTCCCACTTGGAGGGCTTGTACATTACATACATTCTCAACATATGCTCAATTATTCGGGTGATCCTCTTTGTCTGCCCATCTAAATCTAGATGATATGCTGTATTGAAATTCCAATTAGTCCCAAATCCATTGAACTGTTGAATTTATCTCAAGCATGTAGTTTATTTCAATTTATCATGTACTAGACCATAACCACTACAACAACACTACACTAGCCTCAGTAAACCAAGATCACAAGAAGAATAACCATGCACAAAAGACACCAAAATTTATCCTTGGAAAACCCTTCTCAATCAAGGGAAAAACCCAACAATCCTTTGCTTATATTGCCAAGAGAAGATCCACCATCCACCACCAAACCCTAACACAAAAGAGGGTGCCCTATAACTGAGAAAGCTAGCTCCTTAGAAGGATGCACACTTCAACAGTACAAGTAGGTATGAAATCATGAGATGACAAGTGAGAGTGATCCACAATGGGGATATATCTCTCATATAAATACAAGACTTAGACACATCAAAAGGAAGTGGGGCTGACTTGTACCCTTTTACACAATCAAGGTTACATAGTAAATCTTACTCTTAGACAATATATCAAGGATCTATCACATCCTCTAGTGCTCAGCCACTAGGGACACATCCACCTATTCTCAATCACAGGGACGTCACTCTCAACAGATTAACTCAACTAAGTCCATAGGAGTACTATCTAGAGAGCCATCTCAAGTAGACTCAACTAAGTCCATAGGAGTCAAACATGAGACCACCTCAAGTCATCTTAACTCAATCCATAGGAGCACAAAAAGAGACCACACATCATCTCAACACAGTCCAGAGGAGTTTGACACACCCATCACATGGGCTCTCTCAAAGATCATCTCAACTCAGTTCAGAGGAGAATGTGTCATGAATCCACAATCAACAACACTCCCTCTCAGCTAGGGAGGAATTATCCACCAGACCAAGTCTCTCACGGAAGTTCTCAAACTTTGTCCTCAAAATCAGTTTGGTGAAGACATATACAACTTGATCATGTGTAGAAAGATACCGTGCATGTACTGCTTTCCTCTGCACCATATATCTGATGTAATGGTATTTGATCTCAATGTGTTTCGATTTATCGTGAAACACAGGATTCTTGGAGAGATTCACAAAACTCTAAATTTTCGCAATGGATAATAGTGGAATCCATCTCATGACCAAATAAATATGCAAGGAGCTTGCAAAGCCACATTGTTTCTCCATGACAAGAAGGATTAGTATCGATGATGTGGCTCATAGCTGAAACATAGATTGATAATCTCTGTGGTCTCTTTCTCTCTCAGAATGTATCATGAGGAGCTGCATGTCCCTCTGCCTGCAATAGAGTTTGTCGAGCCCATGTAGGCCTCTCCTGACCTACTGCCATGTATCTGGGAATCATCAACTGGAGCTACAGGATCAACTGGATAAACTAGATCAATAATTGTCTCCCTATGAACTGCTAAAGGGGGAGAAGGTACCGTTTCTTCCTTCTTCTTAAATAGTTTGACTCCCTCTAAAGTCTAAAGGATAGACACATTCCTTTTCCGATGTTGCTAATTTGGAGACATCCCATGTCTTCTCAGGTCCTCTACTGTCTCTACAGTACTTTGCTAGCCTCTCGTACTAGGATAATAACCAAGATGAACTCCCATAGGGATAAAAATCAAAATGGCCTCTTTTACTAGGATAATAACCAATGAAGAATTGGACTCCTGTACCATGGATCATGGCCCTTCAATAATGAAATAAAAAATATGGCCTCCTGTACTAGGATAATAACCAAGATGGATTCCCATAGGGATAACAACCAAAATGGCCTCCTGTACTAGGATAACAACCACCCAAGAAAATTTGGACTCCCATACCAGGGATAATGGTCCAAGTCATGAGGGCTCCCACACCAGGGACAATATCCTTCATTATCAAAAGCAAGCTACTATAGAGTAATGATAAAATCAATTAAGGAAAGTAGTACAAAAATTACCTTAGTCTACAATCATGCTCAATATTACTTTTTGTCTTCCTGAGAAGACTGATATAGAGAAGAACTCCTCATCGTTCTTGCTTGCATTCCTTGACTTATTTTGATGTGGCTTATGTTTCTTTCCTTTCACATCACTAGCTGCAAGTCTAGTCTCATAGTGACAAGGGATTGAAACCTTGCACATTACTAGATGCAAGTCTAGTCTCTTTGATATTCAAGTCTTAGTCTCCTTGAATAAGGTGCACTTATAACACACACTCAAAAGTCACACCACGAATAATTTTGAAGCAAGTTTTAGAAATTTACCTCAAAACGAAAATGTCTTCAAACTCAGGTTTAGAACTTGCCTGATATACTTCCTCAGATCTACCTTTTATCAAAACTCCAAATATGCCCTTGTTTAACTTTAGAACAAGTCTAGAATTTTCTTCATAATTTTCCTCAAAACAAGCCTCAATATGTTCATAAAGAATTGCCTTATCCTTGCTATACCAACACCTTTTCTCATCCCATTACCCACTTGTAATATGTTGCTGTCACATTGCTGTTTTCTACCTCCTTTTTTTGTTGTATCAGGCCTCTGCAATTGCTGTTTGAATGCACCTCAGATATGCCTTCAAAGTGCTGTTTGAATGCACTTTAGATATTCCTTTGAAGTGTTGTTTGAATGCACCTCATATCTTCCTTCAAAGTTGTTTCAGGATAGGCCCGAATTTTCTCCCTTAACTATCTCAGAATTGCACCTTATATTTTCCACAGAATAGGCCTCAGAGTAGGTCTGAATCTCATCAAATGTATCCCATAAATTTTCTTCAGATCAACTTCAAAAACATACCTCAAATCTGCCCACAAGACTGCTTTTAAGATACCTCAGGGTCTGCCTTAGATCTCCCTAAAAAACCGGTTTGCAATTTTGTTTTAGGTTTGAGTTTAAGTCCGTAATAGGTGTGTTGTTAGGAATATTTTAAGGCATCCCTAGAGGGGCCTCTCCATGCTGATAATTGCCTTAAACAAGGCTCGACCATGTCTAATATTCCTACAACCAGCCTTGAACTTCACCACATAAATTTCAGGGAAGGTTCGACCTTCTCCTTACACCTACAACAGGGGTCTAGCAGCCTTTAAGTGTCCACAACCTGTCTTCATTGAATGTACAATAGGTCATCTTCATGAACTGCTCTGATACCATGTGGAATTTATCTCAAGCATGTAGTTTATTTCAATTTATCATGTACTGAACCATAACCACTACAACAACACTACACTAGCTGCAGTAAACCAAGATCACAAGAAGAATAAGCATGCACAAAAGACACCTGAATTTATCCTGGGAAAACCCTTCTCAATCAAGGGAAAAACCCAACAATCCTTTTCTTATATTGCCAAGACAAGTTCCACCATCCACCCCCAAACCCTAACACATAAGAGGGTTCCCTATAATTGAGAAAGCTAACGCCTTAGAAGGATGCATACTTCAGCTGTACAAGTAGGTCTGAAATAATGATATGACAAGTGAGAGTGATCCACAATGGGGATCTATCTCTCATACAAATACAAGAATTAGACACATCAAATGGAAGTGTCTATTGGCACAATAGGGCCGAATTCTATAACTCAATGATATAATTAATCATTACACAATATTAATTATCTTTTCATGGTGGGGTCGACTTGTACCCTTTTACACAATTAGGGTTACATAGTAAATCTTAAACTTAGAAAATATAGCAAGGATCTCTCACATGCTCTAGTCCTCAGCCACTAGGGACACATCCACCTATGTTCAGTCACATGGACATCACTCTCAACAGATTAACTCAACTAAGTCTATAGGATTACTATCTAGAGATCCATCTCACGTCGAGTCAACTAAGTCCATAGGAGTAAGATAGGAGACCATCTCAAGTCATCTCAACTCAATCCAGAGGAGCATGACAAGATACCATACTTAATCTCATCTCAGTCCAGAGGACTATGACACACCCATCACATGGGCTCTCTCACAGATCATCTCAACTCATTCCAGAGGAGAACAATATGGAGAATGTCTCATGAAGCTGAAATAAACAACATAAACAACCCCTTCCAGAAGTTGGAAGTGAACTTGGGATCTCTATCTAACATTATTTCCTTAGGCACACCATGTAGCCTAACAATTTCCTTCATATAAATCTATGCAATATTGGCTACCTTGTGAGTTGTTTTCACTGGAATAAAATGTGAAACCTTTGTAAGGTTGTCCACCACTACCATGATGGAATAATGCTTCTTTGTTTTTCTTGGCAACTTGGTGATAAAATCTATTGTAACTACCTCCCATTTTTATTTAGGAATGGGAAATGTCTGTAAAAATCTTGTTGAATGCCTATGCTCAGTCCTTACTTTTTGACATTCCATGCACCTGGATATGTAATCAACCACATCCTTATTCATTCTAGGCTATAAATACCAACATCTTACCACTGCAATTTTCCTCTAGTACCCTAATGACCAACATATGGTATATTGTGCATTTATTTCAACACTATATTTCTCAATTCCTGAGTGTTAAGAACATAAAATTTATCCCTAAACAAGAGAATTCCATACTATTCTACTCTATCTAGAATTTAGTGTGGGTTTCTTAAACAAGTGTTTCATACCTCCATGATATCTATCTTTAGCTCAAACTTTCTTCCCATGAGATAACTCCACTTTTTTAAGGCATGAACTATAGCTGCCATCTCTAATCCATGGGTAGCATAATTTATTTCATGCTCTTTAAGATTCCTTGATTCATAACATATGACATGCCCATTTTATGTATGGAATCTACCAACCCCTTCCTTGCATGAATCTGTGCACACAACAAAATCCTCTTTTGTATTAATAGCCTTTAAATAGGTGCACTAGTCAATAATTCCTTCAACCAGTGGAATGCACCACATCAACCTGGGAGAATTATCCTAGTACATCAATACTTCCTCCCATCTTTTTCCACTAGAGAATTATTTCCCGAATTTATGAAGTCAATATCTATCTTTGGTGGAAATCTTGGCAACTCCCCAAATACATCTTCATATTCCTTCAAAACTGGGTAGTCTTCAAGATTTGGTTCCTTATCCTTTGTCGAATCTTCCATATGAGTGACATATATATGGCACCCTTTCCTAAAAAATATTTTCAGCTGCAATGATGAAATATATCTAACAACTATAGGTCTTGGAATACCTTACAACATCCTTGAATTCCCTTCCTCATGAAGACATGTGAAATCCTTGTTGTAGAAATCTAGGACAACGTGATGCTTGTCCAACCAATCAATACCAATTAAGCAATCATATGACCCGAGTGGTATGATATTCAAATCTACCTTAGTGTTAAATCCATTCATGCTTACTGGGAAATCCTTGACAAGTTCATTGATTTTACTCTTGGTTCCAGTGGCTAGCTGAACCAACTAAGAATTTTTATGCTTACATCTCTTCAATTTAAACCTTTCAACAATTTTCGAATCTATATTGATATGACTAGCTCCAAAATCAATCAAAATAGCTATGGGCTGATTATCAATCTTACCTTCTACCTCATTCATGTAGGATTAGTAGTATGCTTGTCTATTTTACAAGGCTGCATAAATCCTTGGCATGCTCCTGCCCACATCATCCATTGTATCAACTTCCTGACTATTATGATTAGTCCTCATGTTATCTCCCTTGTGAGGATAATACTTGTACATGTGGTCTCTTTCACATCCCCAACACTTTATGGGATATTGTCTTGGAATTTTCCTCAAGGAATCTATCATTTAGAAGGACAAGAGTCCTGGGCCACATGGATGGATTGTAGAATTCTTCTTGGGACTCTATGATTTTAGAGAATAATACTTATTAAGGATAACGAAGGAATATAGACTAATAAGGAAGGTGTTGGGAGAATGTAATGAAACCCTCATTGCATTAATACCCAAAAAACATAATTCATTCTCAATTCATGAATTTGAACCCATTTTCTTATGAAACCATATCCAAGGAACAATTTGGGTTCTTCCATGGAAGGAAAATTCATGATGCCATTGGGTAGTATGTCCCAATTGTGAACTAGATTATAGGGTGCATAGATCGAGTTGCTAGAAATAAATATATGTGCTCGTTTTTCCATAGACAATATAGCAATATTGTCACCCAACCTTAGGCACAAAGGCCACCCCCGAGCACCTTAACCTTGACAGACAAAATAATTCCGGTAGAAAACCAATAGCTAAGCAAGGGTAGCATACCAAGCAAGAATAACAAGAAACTGAGCAATAATTCCAAACCATAACCAAGAGACCAGGTACAACCAAAATCCAAAATCCCAGTTGCAGCAGTTGCAACTACACTCCCTCTCCAAACTTGCACACCACTAGTCTTATGCAGTTGTGAGTGAGTGAGTGACAAATGAGCTCTAACACCCTCTATTTATGGTCCTCCAATTGACCTAACTGGGCCGACTTCTCTTCCTGGAGAATAATAACTCAATACTAATTATTCTCTGGAGTCGACTTGTCTTCTAGGGTTATTACCCAACATTTTATGGTTTGTCTTGCTTCTTGGAATATTCTAGTTTTGTCAAAGGTTACAGATGAAGGTTAATACTTCCCGTAGCTACCATAATGTCAACGCTCCCTCCTATCTAGGGAGGTATTAAAGGTAATGGTCTCGAGCACAAATAAACCATTCAACTGGTAGCATCATCATAGCCACACAAGTTATCTCATGATCACGTAGAACAACTCATGAGAAATATCATCACTATCGGTATCATCTGATAGCATCAACTGAATCATCTCTTGAACCCATACTCCATATGAGTAATCAAGCATGATGCTAAATAAGTCACTCACTCCATAGAGTGATACAATGACCATTCTTCTAATCCAGACATACGTACTAGGAGAATGAATGTCCCAATAGATGTTGAAGGCTACTCCATGGTATACATAGACCATTCCTGTAGGAATGTCAGTCTCGAACTATTTTCTAATCGGACCATATGTACCATAGAGATACGTATCTACCTATATTCCTTAGAAAATATCGGTCCTGAACCATTTTCCTAATCGGGCCACAATCCGTGCCTTAGGAAAATACCAATCCGTGATATGTCAACAAACTGTCAACCTGGACCATTCTCCATAGAGAGAATGCATGTCCACTAGAAATTTGTTCTATTTGGACCATTCTCCTCCTGGAGAATGTCTGTCCACCAACACACTGACTATCCATTTAGCTGGCAATCAACTCCAACACTAGTGGTAGTCTCCATGGAACTCAGATAGTAACTTTCTACTACTATAATTCCATCCAATAGAGCACAACTGTGTCTATACATAATAATATACAACTACTATCCAGTGGTACACAACCACTCCTAATAGCACACCGCTACTAACCAGTGACACATAATCACTACCACTGGATCATATCCACCATAGTAGCATACAACTATTGTACAAAGACATACAATCTCCACAACAACCATATCATCTGATATCAACCTGTATAAAAAATATCATGATACAAACTGAGTCATATGGGCCATTCTTCCACTCACATCTGTGAGATATGGACGAACATCTACCCTAAGAAAGTAAAACATCATCCATGGGCTATTTGGACTATTCTTCCCAAGCATAGAAGAATAATTGTCCCTGATTTCTAAGCCTGGACTATTAAGCTAACTGGGCCATTCCTCCGGCACTAATCATAGTGAAACCTGGAGATAATGAGTAACTTTCCCTAGAGAATTCCTATCCCTGATTTATGAACCTGGACCATTCACCTAACTGGGCCATTCTTTCGACACTAATCATAGTGCAACTTGGAGAGAATGAGTCTGCCCTAGGGATTTACTGTCCAGACCATTTCCTATGGAAATGACTGTCCTGCACCAACCTCCAAAATGGACCATTACTCGATACTGCTCACATATATGAACTTCAAAATAATGACCGCCTGATGAGGTGGAACATTCTACTTGACAACTACTCAGAGTGAATACCAAGAAGAATGATTGTCCTAGACCATTCCCCCACACTAGTCACAAGGGGAATCATTGTCTATGGTACATCAACAATCTATCGGACCATTTTCATTACAAAAATGACTCTCTGATCTGGACCATTTTCCAAACTGGAAAATGACCGTCCGTCAGAAATCTCGAACCACTTTATGGACTGGAAAGGAACTGTCCAACCTGGACCATTTTCCGAACTGGAAAATGATTGTTCGTCAAAAATATTGAACCACTTTATGGACTGGAAAGGAACTTTCCAACTTGGACCATTTTCTAAACTGGAAAATGACTGTCCATAAATCAATAACATATCAGTGCTCCCTCCCAACCTGGGAGTAATCACTTCCTTTTTCAATAAGGAAGTCGAATTCACGAGCCCCAACTTGTCCCTTAAGTATGCAAACTTTTCATCTTGGATAGAGGCTTTACCAAAATATCTCCTATCTTCTCATCCGTGGAGATAAATTGGAGAACCACTTCTCCCCTCTAGAATTTATCACGAAGAATATAATTCTTGATCTCAATGTGATTCAACCTTTCATGGAACACCAAGTTCTCTGAAAGCTTCACATAGCTCTGATTATCACAATATATCACGTTTGAATTCAACACCTGATCAACCAGTCCATAAACGAACTTACAGATCCACACTGCTTTTGTACAAGCATCACAAGTTCCAATATACTCTGCTTCTACAGTGTTGAGTGAAACAAACTTCTGTTTCATGTTATCCCATGACATCATAGAAAATATCAAACTGAAACATATCCAAGTAGCATTTATTATGTCATCTTCACTCCTTTTACAATCTGAATCGATAAATCCATGCAGATGTATATCATAACTCAAACATCCCACAAGGAAAATATCCGATTGAGTATTCTCCAAATACATTAACTAGTGAATCAATTGTCGATACAAAGATGGGTCTACTGGATCATAGTATCTCAACTCTTAAGATCTGTCATTATGGGAGTTTTCCATGGATTTGTAATCCATCATCCCAGACTTATGAAGAACCATTTTAATATACTTCCTATGTCATAGGAAGTTTTCACCACGCTTCTTCTATACATGAGAGGCTCTGCACCGATTTTACTTGAATCCATACAAGGTCTTCTTCCATTTGCATACAAGGTATATTTTTGGTATACCTCAAAACCTTGAGGTTTCTCTACATATGCTTCTTCTTCAATTACTCTGTTGAGAAGAACAATATTTACATTCATATGATGTAAATTCCAACCCATGGATACTGCAGGAGATATAATGGCTCAGGTAAAGGTATGTTTGGTTACAGGAAAAAGATATCATCATAGTCTTCTCCCTTCTTCTGGGAGAACCTTATAGCCCCGTGTCTTTCCTTGTATCTATCAATGCTCAACAATTCATCACAACTTCCTTCCATTCCTTTTGCTTGACTACTTCTAGTGGATTCAAACTGGTTCAATTGGTTGTTCTGACTTTTTCTTTCTTTCTTGGAATCTTCAAGTTCTTCCTCATGTTTTTCTTCAATGTTGGATTCCATGGAATATTCTATATATTACATGCCCTCCTTTCCTGAAGGATCCAAAATTCCATCATAGGAACATAAATGTAGATGGACAACCAAGGATATTCAAGGCTTCTTTTTTAAGAAGACTTCTTCTAGAGTCAAGTTGAACATGTGCTGCTTATCATGGCTGTTACTTCCATTGAAGAACATGGATAGATACTTCATAGTATTTACAGATTCTTCTTCAATGGATCATATCATTGGGGATTAGCTTCCTCCTAATCCCAACTTCATTCCTGAATGAGAAATATGCATGCTCTTCTTTTGGAATTATGCGATCAACTCCCTCCATCTGAGAGAGTCCATGCTTTCGTCTGCTGCATCTCTCTTTTATTTATGCAAAGTGTCACAAGCATGTTCTGTTTTCCTTTTTATTCATGACTTCCTTCGAGTCTAACTCCTCTGAGTCTCTTTAAGTTTGTTTCTATTTGTTCATATTGCTACCCATCTGGCAGTTGTGTCATCCTTATAAAATTCTTCTATGACAACTTACACAAGGATTGTTCATCAAACATATTTCACAAGGGTACCTGCTCCGAAAAAGAATAACAAGAGAAAACAAGAAATATCTATCTAGAGGAGATGTTAGTTCAACTTGCAAACAAGTAAAATAAACATCTATATCAATAGTATTAATATGCAATTGAGTATTCATTGCACCTAGCAATGATAGAATATTTCAAAGACTGCTTTCACAATTTGTACTGTAGTAGCTTCACCATTGATATACACAAATTTGAAGGTTAACAATTTAATCAAACATGGAACCTGAAGCCTCAACTGCTATGGAGGGTGTGCTTGTTCCTATGAATGCACTAAATCCAATATTACAACTTGGAAAAGGTCTCTAATACTTTTCCTGCAAACAAACTCACGTTTTGCTAGATGATATAACTTGGATAACATATGCAAGTGCATACCTTTTAAGTCTTGTAACATCATCGAACTTGTCTTCCAATCTGAAACTAGATACCATCTTGACAAGAAGAGATTAGAAACTCAATCAAAACATTCAATGATTAGAACAAGATAGAAAATCTAAAATTTCAACTTTGACCACAAAATCAATTTGACCAGAGGTCAACCTTTGACTTTGACTTTGACCAGTCAAACTTTGACAAAAAATTCAAACCTGACATTTTTTCTAGATGAGAGTACCTAGAGGTGCGCTAGGCTAGGGTGCACTGGATTTCAAGGAATTAGGTCAAACATTTCATCATAAGTTCCCGAACACAAGGATCTCATCCCTAGTGAAGCCACCTGATGTTGTATGGCTGCGGGTGTGGTGTTGTCGACAAACCCAACTATTTGATGACCTTAGCTGAGACAAGATTCTTTTGGCTGTCGTTATCAACAATGAAATGCAACAGGGTCCCCTTCACCCACATATTTGAATGGAAGAGGCGCTCCACCTCTTCAATATCTACTGATTCTTCTGGTTGAATTGTTGCAGTCATGACAATGGCGGTGGGGTCTGTTGAAATTACTAAGACAACTGAGAGGGGGGGTGAATCAGTTGATACTGTGATTAAACAATCTTAATTCAATTAAAACATTTTTAATCTTTCTCTAAGTGACCATCAATATTATACTACATATGGACAACATAAATAATGAGCATCACTCACACATAAGATATACACAGAGATAGATTTTCACGAGGAAACCCATAAAGGGAGAAAACCTCTTCTTCTTCGAAATAATAGGTAGTCTTTTAAGTTCTGTACATCATCTATAATTGAGCACCAACTCAATGTGAGGCTCCTACCTCTGTTTTACAAGCTCCAACTTGTTTGAGAGCACCAACTCTCTGGTTTCTCTAGCACCCACTAGAAGGAAGCAACAACTCCCTAAGTGTTCCAGCACCAACTGGATGGAAGCACGAACTTCTAGTCACACAGGCACAAACCTGTATAACAGAGAACAACTGTTCTCCCTTGCACCACCCTACCACCTTGGTTTTTCTGGCTGCAACCAGATGAAATCTACAACTCCCTATGTTCAAGCACCCACTCGAACCTCTGAGGACAACAGTCCTCCCTAGCACCTCCCTACCACCCTTATTTACAAATAAATGATTGAATAACCAACAACACAGATAAATCAATTCTTACCACTTCTTCACTATTTTGCAATTCTTCTCTGCTACACTATTCTTCTGCTCTGTTCATACTTGGCTTGACTTGCTGTCTCTTTCTATCTGTTCTTTCTCTGTCCTTCTCATGATTTTTGATATGTGCACATTCTGCTCTCTTCACCTTTTCTCTTCTGTTCAACTTTTGTTCCTTATCTCTGAGCTTTCTTGACATTGCGCATACTGTAGTTTTACCTTTCTACAGTTCAACTCATTTTTCAGTCAGAACAACCAACATTGCATAGTCGTCTCATATCTTCTTTTATTCACACACGCCTCAGCAAATGAATCGCAAACCGATCAAGAATCATGAATTAGTTTTGCTAACTGAATCATAACTGATCAATTAACTGTGAGGTGAAACAATATCCCTTCGATCATATTCGAATTCACCTGCATCGTTGGATAACAAGAAACAAAATGTCTTTTGCATTTCGTATTTCGGCAATTCACGATTTCGCATGTCGCGAATTCCTGTTGCGAAGCATCTCGACTCTCCAAGTTACGATCCCCGAAATGGATCTAGATCAATGGTCCACAAAACTTCATAATCTGATCCCTTCTTTTCCTAATCGAACGACTGATGGGATTTCGACGTTTTTCCCTTTGAGTCTTCGAGACTCACAATAGTTCCTTTCGACATTTCGCGATTTCGCATGTCGCGAATTCCTGAAACTCCATGTTGCAATCCCTGAAATTCCATGTCGCAATTTCACATTTCGCGATTTCGACAATTATTGTGATGAGATATCTTGACACTCCATGCCGCAATCGCTGAAACTCTGAAACTTTATGTTGCGACCTCAAAACTCCATGTCGCAATTTCACATTTCGACATTTCGCGATTTCTGTGGTGAAGTGTTTCGACACTCCAACTCCTGGTAATCAAAACCTACACCAAAATGTGTTTTTCGCATTTTGACATTTCGACATTCCTGTGGTGAAGTGTTTCGACACTCCAACTCCCGGTATCCAGAACTCCGAAATGGAGTTATTTCCCGGTTTGCGAAACTCTTTGTTGATGTGCCTGTTTCGAGATTTCAGCATTTCGCATTTCGCGACTTCAGGACTCCTGTGATGAAGAGTCACGACTCTTGACTCCTCCAACTCCCGGTATCCAGAATTCTGAAATAGAGTTATTTCCCGGTCTGCGAAACTCTTTGTTGATGTGTCTGTTTCAGGATTTCGGCGTTTCGCATTTCGCATTTCGCGACTTCGGGACTCCTGTAATGAAGAGTCTCGACTCTTGACTCCTCCAAATCCTGGTATTTGAAACTCCGATTTCCCGATCCGTGAAACTCTGAAATGGAGTCTTTGACATGCTCTGATCTATTGCATTTCAGGATTTTCTGCCGTGAATTGCTTCCTTGACTCCTGGAGTTTACGGTTCTGATCTTTCCATGCGATCATCGTTGCGCTGCTGTTCTTTCCACTTTCTCTTGTTCATCATCGTCGGGCTGAGCTTGCCATCAATGACAAACAAATACTCTTCCTTCTGTCTCCCTGTAATAAATATGCCAACAATCTCCCCCTTTGGCATTGATGGCAACCCCTTGAAGAACATCCAACTATACTACTGTAGCATCCTTGAAATTACCAGTAGCATCCTTGAAATTACCATACTTTCTCCCCCTTTGACATCAATGTCAAAGAAGAAACACGCTCCCCCTGAGCTGTTGCAGTACATACTCCCCCTGTCGACTATGAGTAGTTTAGAAATACAACAGATATTCAATAAGTACTCCCGCTGACCAGGTGTACATATTAGACGAAAGAAGTTATAACCCCCAACTTTTGACGAAGATATCCAAAAGGGGTCGATGCTAACGGTTTAGTAAAGATATCAACTATCTGTTCTGTGGAAGGAATATAATTCATCTGAACAATTCTGTTTGTAACTTGTTCTATGAGAAAATGGTATTTTATTGGTATGTGCTTAGATTTTGAATGAAGTACAAGATTCTTAGAGAGACTGATGGCACTGGTGTTATCACAGTGAAGTGGAATGGGATCAGTGTAAGTTACCTTCAAATCTGCAAGACTTTGTATCATCCATAAAATCCGAGTGCAACAGGTAGCAACAACAATGTACTTTGCTTCTATATTTGATAAGGAAATATATCCTTTCTTTTTACTAAGCTATGCTACTAATGAGTCACCTAGGAATAATGCTCCTCCACTAGTGTTTTTTATCTCATCAACACAATTTTCCCAATCTGCATCTGAATAAGAAGTTAACTAAAAATTATGATTTCTGGGATACCACAGACCATAAGTCATTGTTCCCTTCAAGTATTTGAATATCCTTGTGAAGGCTACCAAATGGATTTGTTTAGGAGCAGACTGATAACGACCTACCATTCCAACAACTTGCATTATATTAGGACGAGATGTTGTGATGTACAGAAGACTGCCTATCATAGAGAGATATGTCCTTTGATCAACATCTGGTGAAATATCATCTTTACTGATCTTGCAACCAACCACCATAGGTGTTCTAATAGGAGAGGAATCCTCCATCTGAAATTTCTTCAACATCTCTTTCAAATATTTTTCTTGAGAGATAAATATTCCTACAGAACTCTGATTTACTTGTAAACCAAGAAAATATGACAGTTCTCCTATCATGGACATCTCAAATTATGTTTGCATAGAGTTAGAAAACCACTGGACAAATGATTCATTAGTACAACAAAAAATAATATCATCTACATAAACCAAAACAACTAGTAAATTATCACCTTTAGACTTAATGTAGAGGTTGCTGTCAACAGTACCTTTCTTGAACCCTTTGTCTTGTAAAAATTTGTCCAGTCTATAATACCAAGCTCGTGGTGCTTGTTTCAGTCCATATAAGGCCTTCTTCAGCTTGCAAACATAATTAGGATTATCTGTCAATGAGAATCCT
>ML782519.1:166370-189858 GCA_009831015.1 Picea engelmannii | reverse complement strand
TTTAAGCTTATAGATCTACCTTTAAATAAAAGGAACCCACTCTGATACCAATTGTTGAAATTCTTAAGACAACTGAGAGGGGGGGTGAATCAGTTGTTACTGTGCTTAAACAATCTTAATTCAATTGAAACATTTTTAATATTTATCTAAGTGACCATCAATATTATACTACACATGGACAACATAAATAATGAGCATCACTCACACATAAGATATACACAGAGACATATTTTCACGAGGAAACCCATAAAGGGAGAAAACCTCTTCTTCTTCGAAATGATAGGCAGTCTTTTAAGTTCTGTACATCATCTATAATTGAGCACCAACTCAATGTTAGGCTACTACCTCTGTTTTACAAGATCCAACTTGTTTGAGAGCACAAACTCTCTGGTTTCTCTAGCACCCACTAGAAGGAAGCAACAACTCCCTAAGTGTTCCAACACTAACTGGATGAAAGCACCAACTTCCAGTCACACAGGCACCAACCTGTATAACAGAGAACAACTGTTCTCCCTTGCACCACCCTGCCACCCTGGTTTTTCTGGCTGCAACTAGATGGAAGCTACACCTCCCTGTGTTCAAGCACCCACTTGAACCTCTGAGGACAACAATCCTCCCTAGCACCTTCCTACCACCCTTGTTTACAAATAAATGATTGAATAACCAACAACACAAATAAATCAATTCTTACCACTTCTTCACTGTTTTGCAATTCTTCTTTGCTACACTATTCTTCTACTCTGTTCATACTTGGCTTGACTTGCTGTCTCTTTCTATCTGTTCTTTCTTTGTCCTTATCATGATTTTTGATATGTGCACATTCTGCTCTCTTCACCTTTTCTCTTCTGTTCAGCTTCTGTTCCTTATCTTTGAGCTTTCTTGACACTGCACATATTGTAGTTTTACCTTTCTACAGTTCAACTCATTTTTCAGTCAGAACAACCAACATTGCACAGTCATCTCATATCTTCTTTTATTCACACACGCCTCAAAAAATGAATCGCAAACTGATCAAGAATCATGAATCAATTTTTCTAACTGAATTGTAACTGATCAATTAACTGTGAGGTGAAATAGTATCCCTCTGATCATATTTGAATTCACCTACATCGTTGGATTACAAGAAACAAAATGTCTTTTGCATTTCGTATTTCGGCAATTTGCGATTTCGCATGTCGCAAATTCCTGTTGTGAAGCATCTCGACTCTCCAAGTTGCGATCCCTGAAATGGATCCAGATCAATGGTCCACAAAACTTCATAATCTGATCCCTTCTTTTCCTAATCGAACGGATGACGGGATTTCGACATTTTTCCCTTCGAGTCTTCGAGACTCACAATAGTCCCTTTTGACATTTCGTGATTTCGCATGTCACGAATTCCTGAAACTCCATGTTGCGATCCCCGAAATTCCATGTCGCAATTTCGCATTTCGACATTTCACGATTTTGGCAATTCTTGTGGTGAGATATCTTGACGCTCCATGTCACAATCCTCGAAACTCCAAAACTCTATGTCGCGATCTCCGAAACTCCATGTCGCAATTTTTCATTTCGACATTTCGCGATTTCTGTGGTGAAGTGTTTTGACACTCCAACTCCCGGTAACCGAAACCTACACCAAAAGGTGTTTTTAGCATTTCATCATTATTGTGGTGAAGTGTTTCGACACTCCAACTCCTGGTATCTAGAACTCCAAAATGGAGTTATTTCCCGGTCTGTGAAACTCTTTGTTGATGTGCCTGTTTCAGGATTTCGGCGTTTCTCATTTTGCGACTTCGGGTTTCCTGTGATGAAGAGTCTCGACTCTTGAATCCTCCAAATACCGGTATCCGAAACTCCAAAATGGAGTTATTTCTCGGTCTGCGAAACTCTTTGTTGAGGTGCCTGTTTCAGGATTTTGGCGTTTCGCATTTCGCGACTTCGGGACTCCTGTGATGAAGAGTATCGACTCTTGACTCCTCCAACTCCCGGTATCCAAAACTTCGATTTCCTAGTCTGCGAAACTCTGAAATGAAGTCTTTGACATGCTCTGATCTATCGCATTTCAGGATTTTTTGCCGTGAGTTTCTTCCTTGACTCCTGGAGTTTATGGTTCTGATCGTTCCATGCGATCATCGTTGCGCTGCTGGTCTTGCCACTTTCTCTTGTTCATCATCGTCGGGCTGAGCTTGCCATCAACGAAAAACAAATACTCTGCCTTCTGTCGGCCTGTAATAAATATGCCAACATGGTCTGCGTCGATTATCTGTTTGTTTTCAATATTTTCTAGATCGAATTTTGAATTAGGGTTCGACTTCCTATCTTTGACCTCGGCCACCAATGACTTTTTCGAGCGACATTCATCGATGTTGTGACAGGGGATTTTGTGGAAGTCACACCACTTCCCAGTGTCATTCTTCTTCTTCCATTTACCAATTTTGTCCTGTGTCTTGGACTGGTTGTCTAGAGGATGTTGGTTAGGGCCGTCTTTACCGTGCTTTGGCTGTTGCATATTTGCATACCCAAATTCCCATTTGTTCTGGTGCCTAAATTTCTTCTCGATTTAGATAGAATATCGATAGGAAACTCCCAATGATGAGATGTTTAGGAATTCCATTTTAGTTTGGATGTACCTATGCAGATCCCCAAGGTATTTCAGAACCAGATGTTGCTCGGAGTCCTTGATACCCAGCTTGGTGCGTAAGGTATGGAAAATATTTGTGAACTTTGACACTATTTGGCTCTTCTCTTGTCGCATTGTGGTCCATCTCATGTACTGGTCTTCATAGTTATCAACAGGATAGTACTGTTCTTTGACCACATCCACAAAAAAATACCAAGTGGGCTTGGCCCCTTACATTTCACATTCCTCTGTGGAACTTAGCTCCCAGTAAGTTTCCCACCAATGTTTGACACGGGGGAGAGCCTTGAGGAGTGCGAAGGTGATCTTTTCCTTGTCAATTTTTTTTTGAATAGAGAAATAACCTTCTAATATATTTAGCCATTTTTCTAGGGCATCCACATCTATCTGACCTTCAAATATGGGAATATCAAAATTAACTTGTACCTTGAAGGCAGAGGTTCCTCCAAAATGGTTGCTTGATGAAGATGCGCATGTTGCTATCGTCAGGCGTTGAAGAATGTGTGAAAAATTCTCCATCATTTTGTCCCTCGGTCGCGTGAGAGATTGCTCAAGAAACATGTTAATAGAATCTTCTGCTCCGTCATCTTTCTTTTCTGTCGCCATCAAGGGTTTCTTAGGTGTGCGAGAGTGATTGTCCTCAATAGAGAAAAACTTGAGACCCAACTAGCTATACTTGGACCTCGCCAGGGACTTGCGATGAAAAATGATCAAGAGAAATCCGCTCTGATACCACTAATCCAACATCCACCACCAAACCCTAGCACACAAGAGGGTGCCCTATAACTAAGAAAGCTAGCACCTTATAAGGATGCACACTTCAGCTGTACAAGTAGGTCTGAAATCATGAGATGACAAGTGAGGGTGATCCACAATGGGGATCTATCTCTCATATAAATACAATACTTAGACACATCACAAGGAAGTGGGGCCGAATTGTACCCTTTTACACAATTAGGGTTACATAGTAAAAATTACTCTTAGACAATATATCAAGGATCTCTCACATCCTCTAGTGCTCAGCCACTAGGGACACGTCCACTTGTGCTCAATCACATGGACGTCACTCTCAACAGATTAACTCAACTAAGTCCATATGAGTACTATCTAGAGATCCATCTCAAGTCAACTCAACTAATTCCATAGAATTCAGACATGAGACCATCTCAAGCCGTCTCAAATCAGTCCAGAGGAGCACAAAAAGAGACCACACATCATCTCAACTCAGTCCAGAGGAGTTTGACACACCCATCAAATGGGCTCTCTCAAATATAGTCTCAACTCAGTCCAGAGGAGAATGTTCTAGAGAATGTCTCATGAAGCTACAATCAACAACACTCCCTCTCAACTAGGGAGGCATTCTCCACCAGGCCAAGTATCTCACGGAAGTACTCGAACTTTGTCCTGGAAAGCGGTTTGGTGAAGACATCTACAACTTGTTCATGTGTAGAAAGGTACTCCGCATGTACTTCTTTCCTCTGCACCATATCTTTGATGTAATGGTATTTGATCTCAATGTGTTTTGATTTATCGTGAAACACATTATTCTCGGAGAGCTTCACACAACTCTATTTTTCGCAATGGATAACGGTGGAATCCATCTCATGACCAAATAAATATGCAAGGAGCTTGCAAAGCCACATTTCTTTGTGGAATTCCACAAATAATGCAATGTACTTTGCTTCTGCGGTACTCAAAGCCACAAAAGTATGTTTCTTGCTACACTAGGAAACGATGGCAGACCCCAAAGTAAAACAACAACTGGATGTGCTCTTCCGGTCAACTACGCTCCCTGCCCAATCTGCATCGACATATCCCTGAAATCTCATTTCTACACTGGAGGCATATCTCAGGCCATAACCAATTGTGCCTCATAGATATCTCAACACATGATTTGCTGCTATATAGTGTGGTTATCTCGACTAACTCATAAAATGACTGAGTAAACTCACTACATAGAATATATTAGGTTTGGTGTTAACCAGATACATTAATGATCCAATAAACTGTCTGTAAATATGTGGATCAATCTCTCCTGAATCAGTAGAAGCCTCGTTCATTTTCTTTAGGTTCATCACCATTGGTGTAGGCATGGATCTGTAGTCTGTCATCCCGAATTTCTTCAATATATTGACTGTATATTTTCCTTTACTCAGAAAAATATCATCATTCCTCTAGCATATTTCTAGCCCCAAGAAGTAGTTCATCATACCAAGGTCCTTCATCTCAAATTCAAAAGCCAATGCATGCTTTCATTCAACAATGATTATTTCTGAACCGATGAGGAATAAGCCATCAACATACAGGACCAAAATCAAACACTCGTCACCAACAATGTGATAGTATAGGTTCAGATCAACAACACTCTTGCTGAAGCCCAAACTCATAAAGTATCCAACAATCATGCTCGAGGTGCCTACTTTAGTCCATACAAATATTTCTTCAACTTGTATACATGAGATTCCTTCTCATGTGTCACGAATCTATCTGGTTGTTTGATATAAGCTTCTTCCTCAATATCACCATTGAGAAAGGATGTCTTTACATCCATTTGATGTAGTCTCCAACCTATGGATGTTGCAGGAGAAATACTTGTACAGATGGAAGTGTATTTGGGAAACATGAGCAAATGTCTCCTCATAATCTATTCCCTCCACCTGAGAGAATATTCTAGCCACAAATATCCCTTTGTACTTATAGACACATCCATCGATTGCATGTTTGATCTTAGATATCCACTTGGAAGTCACTACATACTTCCCTTTTGGTCTCAAAACAATATCCCACACATCATTCTTCAATATGGACTAATACTCTTTGGTCATGGAAGCTTTCCAAACATGCCGACCTGCTGCTTCTCCATGACAAGAAGGATTAGTATAAATGATGTGGCTCATAGCTGAATAATAGCTCGATAATATCCGTGGTCTCTTGGTCTCTCAGAATGTATCACGAGGAGCTGCATATCCCTCTTCCTACAATAGAGTCTGTCGAGCCCATGTAGGCCTCTCTTGACCTACTTCCATGTCTCTGGGAATCATTAGCTAGAGCTACAGGATCAACTAGAACAATAAATGTCTCCCTATGATCTGCTAAAGGGGGAGAAGGTACCGTTTATTCCTTCTTCTTAAATAGTTTGACTCCCTTTGAGTCAAGTGACTCCATTTGAAGTCTGAAGGATAGACATCTTCCTTTTCCGATGTTGCTAACCTAGAGACATCCCATGTCTTCTCAGGTCCTCTACTATCTCTATAGTACTTTTCTAGCCTCTTGTAATAGGATAATAACCAAGATGAACTCTCATAGGGATAACAATCAAAATTTCCTCCTGTACTAGGATAATAACCAACCAAGAAGAATTGGACTCTTGTACCATGGATCATGGCCCTTCAATAATGAAATAAGAAATCTGGCCTCCTGTACTAGGATAATAACCAAGATGGATTCCCGTAGGGATAACAACCAAAATGGCCTCCTATACTAGGATAACAACCACCCAAGAAAATTTGGACTCCCATACCAAGGATAATGGTCCAATCCCACACCAGGGATAATACCCTTCATTATAAAAAGCAATCTACTATAGACTAATGATAAAATCAATTAAGGAAAGTAGTACAAAACTTACCTTAGTCTACAATCATGCTCAATATTAATTTTTGTCTTCCTAAGAAGACTGAGATAGAGACTAACTCCTCATCGTTCTTGCTTTCATTCCTTGATTTATTTTGATGTGGCTTATGTTTCTTTCCTTTCACATCACTAATTGCAAGTCTAGTCTCATAGTGACAAGGGCTTGAAACCTTGCACATTACTAGTTGCAAGTCTAGTATCTTTGATATTCAAGTCTTAGTCTCCTTGAATAAGGTGCACTTATAGCACACACTCAAAAGTCATGCCAGGAATAATTTTGAAACAATTTTTAGAAATTTACCTCAAAACGAAAATGTCTTCAAACTCAGGTTTAGAACTTGGCTGATATACTTCCTCAGATCTGCCTTTTATCACAACTCCAAATATGCCCTTGTTTAAATTTAGAACAAGCCTAGAATTTTCTTTAGAATTTTCCTCAGAATATGCCTCAATATGTTCATAAAGAATTTCCTTATCCTTGCTATACAACCACCTTTTCTCATCCCATTACCCACTTGTAAGATGTTGTTGTCACAATGCTGTTTGCTGCCTCCTTTTTTTGTTGTATCAGGCCTATGCAACTATTGTTTGAATGCACCTAAGATATGCCTTCAAAGTGACGTTTGAATGCACTTTATATATGTCTTCAAAGTTCTTTTTGAATGCACCTCAGATCTTCCTTCAAAGTTGTTTCAGGATAGGCCTGAATTTTCTCCCTTAACTGTCTCAGAATTGCGCCTTATCTTTGACGCAAAATAGGCCTCAGAGTAGGTTTGAATCTCATCAAATGTAACCTAGAAATTTTCTTCAGATAAAATTCAAAAATAGACCTCATATCTGCCCACAAGAATTCTTTTAAGATACCCCAGGGTCTGCCTTAGATCTCCCTAAAAAACTGGTCTGCAATTTTGTTTTAGGTATGAGTTTAAGTCCATAATAGTTGTGTTGTTAGGAATATTTTGAGGCATCCCTAGAGGGTCCTCTCCATGATGGTAACACCTTAAACAAGGCTCAACCATGTCTAATATTCCTACGACCAACCTTGAACTTCACCACATAAATTTAAGGGAAGGTTCAACCCTCTCCTTACACCTAAAACATGGGTGTAACAACATTTTAGTGTCCACAGTCTGTCTTCATTGAATGTGCAATAGGGAATATTTAGGAACTGCTTTAATACCATGTAGAATTTATCTCAAGCACGTAGTTTATTTAATTTATCATGTACTGAACCATAACCATTGCAACAACACTACACTAGTTGCAGTAAACCAAGATCGGAAGAAGAATAAACATGCACAAAAGACACCATAATTTATCCTGGGAAAATCCTTATCAATCAATGGAAAAACCCAACAATCGTTTGCTTATATTTCCAAGAGAAGATCCACCATCCACCACCAAACCCTAGCACATAAGAGGGTTCCACATTATTCAGAAAGCTAGCGCCTTAGAAGGATGCATACTTCAGCCATACAAGTAGGTCTAAAATCATGAGATGACAAGTGAGAGTGATCCACAATGGGGATCTATCTCTCATATAAATACAATAATTAGACACATCAAATGGAAGAGTCTATTGGCACAATAGGGATGAATTATATAACTCAATGATATAATTAATCATTACACAATATTAATTATCTTTTCATGGTGGGGTCGACTAGTACCCATTTACACAATTAGGGTTACATAGTAAATATTACTCTTAGACAATATAGCAATGATCTCTCACATCCTCTAGTGCTCATCCACTAGGGACATGTCCACCTGTGCTCAACCACATGGACATCACTCTCAATAGATCAACTCAACTAAGTTCATAGGAGTACTATCTAGAGATTCATCTCACGTCGACTCAAGTAAGTCCATAGGAGTTAGATAGGAGACCATCTCAAGTCATCTCAACTCAGTCCAGAGGAGCATGACAAGATACCATACGTCATCTCAACCTAGTCCAGAGGAGTATGACACACCCATCACATGGTCTCTCTCACAGATCATCTCAACTCATTCCAGAGGAGAACGATATGGAGAATGTCTCGCGAAGCTGAAATCAACAACATAAACAACCCCTTCCAGAAGTTGGAAGTGAACTTGGGATATCTATCTGACATTATTTCCTTAGGCACACCCTTGTGAGTTGTTTTCACTGGAATAAAATGTGAAACCTTTGTAAGGTTGTCCACCAATACCATGATGGAATAATTCTTCTTTATTTTTCTTGGCAACTTGGTGATAAAATCTATTGTAACTACCTCCCATTTTTATTCAGGAATGGGAAATGGGTGTAACAATGTTGTTGAATGCCTATGCTCAGTCCTTACTTTTTGACATTCCATGCACCTGGATATGTAATCAACCACATCCTTATTCATTCTAGGCTAGAAATACTAGCCTCTTACCGCTGCAATTTTCTATTGGTACCCTGATGACCAACAGATGGTATATTGTGCATTTATTTCAACACTATATTTCTCAATTCCCGAGTGTTAAGAACATAAAATTTATCCATAAACAAGAGAATTCCATACTATTCTACTCTATATGGAATTTAGTGTGGGTTTCTTAAACAAGTGTTTCATACCACCATGATATCTATCTTTAGCTCAAACTTTCTTCCCATGAGATAACTCCTCCACATTTTTAAGGCATGAACTATAGATTCCATCTCTAATTCATGGGTAGCATAATTTCTTTCATGCTCTTTAAGAGTCCTTGACTCATAACATATGACATGCCCATTTTGTGTAAGGAATCTACCAACCCCTTCCTTGCATGAATCTGTGCACACAACAAAATCCTCTTTTGTATTAATAGCCTTTAAATAGGTGCACTAGTCAATAATCCCTTCAACCAGTGGAATGCATCACATCAACCTGGGAGAATTATCCTGGTACATCAATACTTCGTCCCATATTTTTCCACTAGAGAATTATTTCCAGAATTTATGAAGTCAATATCTCTCTCTGGTGGTAATCTTGGAAACTCCCCAAATACATCTTCATATTCCTTCAAAACTGGGTAGTCTTCAAGATTTGGTTCCTTATCCTTTTTCCAATATTCCATATGAGCGACAAATATATAGAACCCTTTCCTAAAAATTATTTTCAGCTGCAATGATGAAATATATCTGACAACTATAGGTCTTGGAATACCTTACAACATCCTTGAATTCCCTTCCTCATGAAGACATGTGAAATCCTTGTTGTAGAAATCTAGGACAACACGATGCTTGTCCAACCAATCCATACCAATTAAGCAATCATATGACCCGAGTGGTATGATATTCAAATCTACCTTAGTGTTAACTCCATTCATGCATACTGGGAAATCCTTGACAAGTTCATTGATTTTACTCTTGGTTCCAGTGGCTAGATGAACCAACCAAGAATTTTCATGCTTACATCTGTTCAATTTAAACCTTTCAACTATTTTCGAATCTATATGGATATGAATAGCTCCAGAATCAATCAAAATATCTACGGGCTGATTATCAATCTTACCTTCTACCTCATTCATGTAGGATTAGTAATATGCTTGTCTATTTTCCAAGGCTGCATAAATCCTTGGCATGCTCTTGCCCATATCATCCATTGTATCAACTTCATGACTATTATGATTAGTCCTCATCTTATCTCCCTTGTGAGGATAATACTTGTACATGTGGTCTCCTTCACATCCCCAACACTTTATGGGATATTGTCTTGGAATTTTCCCCAAGGAACCTATCATTTAGAAGGACAAGAGTCCTAGGCCACATGGATGGATTGTAGAATTCTTCTTGGGACTCTATGATTTCAGAGAATAATACTTATTAAGGATAACGAAGGAATCTAGACTAATAAGGAAGGTGTTGGGAGAATTTAATGCAACCCTCATTTCAATAATACCCAAAAAACATAATTCATTCTCAATTGGTGAATTTGAACCCATTCTCTTATGAAACTATATTTACAATATAATAGATAAAATCAAAGCATTGAGGATTAAAAGTATTTTTTTTGAAACCATATCCAAGGAACAATTTGGGTTCTTCCATGGAAGGAAAATTCATGATGCCATTGGGATTGCCAAAGAAGGTTTGTACACTATAAAAATAATGAAGCTATTATCTATGGTCATCAATTGGATCCTTTAAAGGAGTATGATAGAGACAATTGGATGTATTTGAGATTAAAGTTGATTCACACTAGGGTATTATGTCCCAATAGTGAACTGGATTATAGGGTGCATAGACCGAGTTGTTAGAAATAAATATATGTGCTCATTTTTCCATAGACAATATAGCAATATTTTCACCCAACCATAGGAACATAGGCTACTCTCAAGCACCTTAACCTTGACACACAAAATAATTCCGGTAGCAAACCAATAGCCAAGCAAGGGTAGCGCACCAAACAAGAAAAACAAAAAACTGAGCATAAATTCCAAACCATAACCAAGATACCAATTCCAACCAAAATCCAAAATCCCAGTTGCAGGTGTTGCAACTGCACTCTCTCTCCAAACTTGCGCACCACTAGTCTTATGAAGTTGTGAGTGAGTGAGTCAAAAATGAGCTCTAACACCCTCTATTTATAGTCCTCTAAGTGACCTAACTGGGTCGACTTCTCTTCCTGGAGACTAATAACTCAATATTAATTATTCTCTTGAGCCTACTTGTCTTCTAGGGTTATTATCCAACATTTTAGGGTTTCTCTTGCTTCTAAGAATATTCTAGTCTTGCCAAAGGTTACACATGGAGGTTAATACCTCCCGCATCTACCATAATATCAACACTCCCTTCTAGCTAGGGAGGTATTAAAGGTAATGATCTTGAGCACAAACAAACCATTCAACCGGTAGCATCATCATAGCCACACAGGCTATCTCATGATCACGTATATCAACTCATGAGAAACATCATCACTATCAGTATCATCTGATAGTATCAACTGAATCATCTCTTGAAGCCATACTCCATATGAGTAATCGAGAATGATGTTGAATAGGTCACTCACTTCACAGAGTGATACAAGGAACATTATTCTAATCTAGACATATGTCCTAGGAGAATGAATGTCCCAACAGATGCTGAAGGCTACGCCATGGGCTACAGAGACCATTCCTGCAGGAATGTCAGTATCAAACTATTTTCTAATCGGATCATATGTACCATAGAGATACATATCTACCTATATTCCTTAGAAAATATCAGTCTTGAACCATTTTTCTAATCAGGCCACAATCCATACCTTAGGAAAATACCAGTCCGTGATACGTCAACAAACTGTCAACCTGAACCATTCTCCACAGAGAGAATGCCTTTCCACCAACAATCTGTTCTGTCTGGACCATTCTCCTCCTGGAGAATGTCTGTCCACCAACAAACTAACTATCCATTTAGCTGGAAATCAACTCCAACACTAGTGGTAGTCTCCATGGCACTCAGATAGTAACATTCTACTACTATAATGCCATCCAATAGAGCACAATTGTGTCTACACATAGTAGTATACAACTACTATCCAGTGGTACACAACCACTCCTAATAGCACACCGCTACTAACTAGTGACACATAGTCAATACCAGTGGATCATATCTACCATAGTAGCATACAACTACTGTCCAGAGACATACAATCTCCACAACAACCATATCATTTGATATCAACCCACATAAAAAATATCATGATACAAACTGAGCCATCTGGGCCATTCTTCCACTCACATTTGTGAGATATGGAAGAGCATCTACCCTCATAAAGTAAAACATTAGCCATGGGATATTTGGACTATTCTTCCCAAGCATAGAAGAATAACTGCCCCTGATTTCTGAGGTTGGACTATTCACCTAATTGGGCCATTCCTCCGGCACTAATCATAGTGAAACCTGGAGATAATGAGTTCATTCTAGAGAATGCCTATCCATGATTGATGAACCTGGACCATTCACCTAAATGGGCCATTCCTTCGACACTAATCATAGTGCAACCTGGAGAGAATGAGTCTTCCCTAGGGAATGACTGTCCGAACCATTTCCTATGGAAATGATTGTCCTGCACCAACCTACAAAATGGACCATTACTCGAAACTTCTCACATATATGAAATTCGAAATAATGATTGCCTGACGAGGTGGACCATTCTACTTGACCACTACTCAGAGTGACTACTAAGAAGAATTTCTATCGTAGACCATTCCCCCACACTAGCCATAAGGGGAATCACTGTCTATGGTACATCAACAATCTATTAGACCATTTTCATTACAAAAATCACTGTTCGATCTAGACCATTTTCTGAGATGGAAAATGACTGTCCGTCAGAAATATCTAACAACTTTATGGACTGGAAAGGAACTGTCCAACCTGGACCATTTTTCGAACTGGAAAATGATTTTCTGTCAGAAATATCGAACCACTTTATGGACTGGAAAGGAACTGTCCAACCTAGACCATTTTCCGAACTAGAAAATGACTGTCCATAAATCAATAACATATCAATGCTCCCTCCCAACCTAGGAGTAATCACTTCCTTTTTCAATACAGAAGTTGTCTCCATGAGCCCCAACTTGTCCCTTAAGTATGCAAGATTTTCATCTTGGACATAGGATTTACCAAAATATCTGCTGTCTGCTCATCTGTCGAGATATAATGGAGAACCACTTCTCCCCTCTAGAATTTATCATGAAGAATATAATTATTGATCTCAATGTGCTTCGACCTGTCATGGAACACCAGGTTCTCTGAAAGCTTCACATAGCTCTGATCATCACAATATATCACTGTCGAATTCAACACTTGATCAGACAGTCCAAAATCTGACTTACGGAGCCACACTTCTTTTGTACAAGGATCACAAGTTGAAATATACTCTTCTTCTACAGTGCTGATTGAAATAGACTTCTATTTCCTGTTAGCCCATAACATCATGGAAAATCTCAAACTGAAACATATCCAAGTAGCACTTCTTCTGTCATCTGCACTCCCTGCCCAATCTAAATCGATAAATCCATGCACATGTATATCATAACTCAAACGCCCCACAAGGAAAATATCCCACTGACTATTCTCCAAATAAATTAATGAGTCAATCAATTGTCTGTACAAAGATGGGTCTACCGGATCATAGTCTCTCAACTTCTTCAGATCTGTCATTATGGGAGTTTTTCCATGGATTTGTAATCCATCATCCCAAACTTCTGAAGAACCATTTTGATATACTTCCTATGTCATAGGAAATTTTCACCACGCTTCTGCTGTACATGAGAGACTCTGCACTCAATTTGCTTGAATCCATACAAGGTCTTCTTCCATCTGCATACAAGGGTATCTTTATGGTATACCTCAAAACCCTGAGGTTTCTCTACATATGCTTCTTCTTCAATTACTCTATTGAGAAGAACAATATTTACATCCATATGATGTAAACTCCAAGCCATGGATATTGCAGGAGATATAATGGCTCACATAAAGGTATGTCTGGTTACTGGAAAAAGACATCATCATAGTCTTATCCCTTCTTCTGGGAGAACCCTATAGCCCCGATTCTTGCCTTTTATCTATCAATGCTCAACAATTCATCACAAATTCCGTCCATTCCTTTTTCTTGACTACTTCTAGTGGATTCAAACTGGTTCAATTGGTTGTTCTAAATTTTTCTTTCTTGGAATATTCATGTTCTTCCTGATGTTTTTCTTCAATGTTGGAGTCCATGGAATCTTCTATAGATTACATGCCCTCCTTTCCTCAAGGATCCAACCTTCTGTCATAGGAACATAAATGTAGATGGAAAACCAAGGATATTCAAGGCTTCTTTTTGAAGAATACTTCTTTTAGAGTCAAGCTGAACACGTGCTGCTTATCATGGTTGTTACTTCCATTAAAGAACATGGATAGATACTTCATAGTCTTTACATATTCTTCTTCAATGGATCATATCTGGCAGTTGTGTCATCCTTATAAACTTCTTCTATGACAACTTCCGCAAGGATTGTTCATCAAACATATTTCATAAGGGTACCTTCCCAGAAAAAGAATAACAAGAGAAAACAAGAAATATCTATCTAGAGGAAATGTTAGTTCAACTTGCGAACAAGTACAATAAACATCTATATCAATAGTATTAATATGAAATTGAGTATTCATTGCACCTAACAATGATATAATATTTCAAAGTCTTCTTTCACAATTTGTATTGTAGCAACTATCACCCTTGATATACATAAATTTGAATCTTAACAATTTAATTAAACATGAAACCTAAAGCCTCAACTACTATGGAGGGTGCACTTGTTCCTCTGAATGCACTAAATCTAATATTACAACTTGGAAAATGTCTCTAATACTTTTCCTGCAAACAAACTCACATTTTGCGAGATGATATAACTTGGATAACATATAAAAGTGCATACCTTTTAAGTCTTGTAACATCGTCCAACTTGTCTTCCAATCTGAAACTAGATACCATCTTGACAAGAAGATATTAGAAACTCAATCAAAATATTCAATGATTAGAACAAGCTAGAAACTCTAAAATTTCAACTTTGACCACAAAATCAATTTGACCAGAGGTCAACCTTTGAATTTGACTTTGACCAGTCAAATTTTGACTTCGACTTTGACAAAAAATTCAAACCTGACATTTTTGCTAGTTGAGAGTATGAAGAGGTGCGCTAGGCTAGGGCGCACTAGGATTTCAAGGAATTAGGTCAAACATTTCATCATAAGTACCCAAACACAAGGGTTAGGGTTTGTTGCAGTTGCATAATCATAAAACCTAGCTACAACTGTAACTGGTGCCATAACGAGATTAAAAAATAACTTCCCAATCTATCTTCCATTGGTTATACTTTCCGAAGATAGTGTGGGCCCATAACCTATTAGAAATAAAGATATGCGCTCGTTTTTCCATAGACAATATAACAATATTGTCACCCAACCATAGGCACAAAGGCCACACTCGAGCACCTTAACCTTAACAGACAAAATAATTTCGGTAGCAGACCAATAGCCAACCAAGGGTAGCACACCTTTCTCAAGGGTAGCGCACCAAGCAAGAATAACCAAAAACTGAGCAGAAAGTCCAAACCATAACCAAGAGACCAATTCCAACCCAAATCCAAAATCCCAGTTGTAGCAGTTGCAGTTGCACTCCCTCTCCAAGCTTTCTCACCACTAGTCTTATGTAGTTGTGAGTGACAAATGAGCTCTAACGCCCTCTATTTATAGTCCTCCAAGTGACCTAACTGGGCTGACTTCTCTTCCTAGAGGCTAATAACTCAATATTAATTATTCTCTTGAGTTGACTTGTCTTCTAGGGTTATTATCCAACATTTTAGGGTTTCTCTTGCTTCTCGAAATATTCTAGTCTCATCAAAGGTTACACATGGAGGTTAATACCTCCCACATATACCATAATATCAACATGAGTATCCTTTATTGTACTCATAAATGGATTAACATCAAAATTTTTTAGGCCTTCTATAGGACCAAGGCAAGGTTTTCCCTTATCCTGGTAACTCTTTTTTAATCATAGCTAAAGAACTTAGTGGGGAAATACTGGAGGGTAGAAGATATAGGATTTTAAAAGGTATCAAGATTGGAAGTTCTCTTTACTTGATTTATTTTATTTTTATATATGATTTTATTTTTATATGATGGTTCAATTTTGAGATGTAAATAATTTGAAGGAAATATTAGATTTATATAGCATAGAAACTTGAATGATGGTAAATTTTGAAAAAAATTCAATGCATTTTCATGGGTTAGAAGATGATCAAACATGGATGCTAGTTCAAATTTTTCCAAATCAACATATTGAGTTTCAAGCCAAGTTAAAATACTTAGGGTTTTTCCTAGAGTCTAATGATGATCCAAGTGGATCTCGGTGGCCAACCACCTTTTTCACTGAATCAACATTTCGAGCCTATGGATTTGGTAAATCATGATATTCACCCTTTTGATGGGGAATGTAATGTAATACCATCTTCATTTGTTAATAAAAAAAATCATGTAATAATTTCCTAGTGGTGTTATGTACATGCCTACAACATAGTGTTAATGCATCGGATCCCATTATAACTCTGCAGTTAAGCGCGCTCAAGCTAGAGTAGTTACTAGGATGGGTGATCACCTAGGAATTCCTAGTGTTAAATGCCTATGGAATTTTATAAACTTAGATTAATTTATCCCACATGTATCATGGGAATCGTTCTCCTTTCACTCTCTCATATATAATTAAGGTGAAGGAGGCCCTTTAAGCATGCAATGGAGTGTGAGATAAATATTGTTGTGAATGAAGCGTAGACAACATCTCTTTCTTTTCATTAGTAGAAGTTGGGTTTCACTGTATTTCTGTGTTATCTGCTATTTATTTTGTTTTAGTCTCATTTAGTTCTCAACATAATCTAGATTAGTGGTATTAGAGAAGTCTACTCCTTGTGATTTGTAGGTCCCCAACAAGATCAATGTATAGAGAGTTGGGTCTCGAGCTAGTTTTGCTTAAGGAAAACTTCTCTTGCAAGCCCAAGTGACCTCCCATGTTGGAAGAAAAGAGAGATGACAGAGTAAGAGATCCTTTCAAAACGTTGCTCGAGGAATCCCTCATGCGACAAAAGAATGAGATGATAGAAAAATTCACTTAGATCCTTCAAAGAATACCGATGGTAGAGACCGAGGCATCTTCGACAAGAAACCATTTCGGAGGTGTTGCACCCTTCAAGGTACAAGTCAATTTTGATATCCCCTTATTTGAAGGCTAGATAGACACAAATGCTCTATAAAAATGGTTGATTTTCTAGAAGGTTATTACTCAGTTCAAAATTTTTCGGACAGTGAAAATATCAACTTCACACTCCTTAAAGCCCTTCCCCATTTCAGAGCTTGGTGGGAAGGTTACTGGGAGATGTACACTGCAGATGAATCTACTCCATTTGGGAGAGAACCCATTTGGGTGGCCTTTGTAGATTCCCTAAAGAAGGAGTTCTACCCTGTCGGAAACTATGATGACCAATACATGATATGGATGACTCTGTGTCAGAAAAGAGTTCAGACGATATCGAAGTACAGTAACATATTTCATACCTTGCGCTCAAAGATGGGTATTAAAGACTTCGAGAAACACCTGGTTTTGAAATACCGTAGTGGTTTACATAGGTACATCCAAACATATATGGATTTATTATACATCTCCTCACTGGGAATTGCTTATCGATATGCAGTGAAAATCAAGAAAAAATTAAAGAAACAGAGTAAGCATGAGTTCGGGTTTGAAAATATGCTACAACAGAAGCATGGAAAGTGAAATCTTAACTCACAGAACGAAGGACATATCAACAAGGAAGGACAACCTCAAGAAATCTAGTCCAATATGCAAGCAAAGAAGGGTAACATGAAGTTTAAGAGAGACACCGAAAAGTGGTGTGAGTTCCACAAAATCCCTTGGCACAACTTCGATGAATGTCGCTCAAAAAAATCATTGGTGGCCGAACTCAAAGAAAAAGAATCAAAACTTGACTCAGACTTTGATTCCGAGCATAATTGATTCGTATTACATTTGGAACAAAATTAAAGAAGAGAAATTCCAATGAAATACTCATGAAACTTTCCAGAAACAAAGAAATACAACAATACTTGATTTCTATTAATGAAATAATTGTAAAGAGATTGTAAAAATACAGAGTGAAAGACTCGCTAGAAAGGTGGCAAATTTATCTCTGAGAAGAGATGTGATGGCTACACTCATTTGTAAGAATATTATTACAATGAGGCTATGAAGGCCTTTTTATGTTAAAAATGATTGCCAAAACCCTAGACATCCAGAAACCTAACCCTAGGAGATGAAACACCAAAATTCATGTGGGCCCCGTTTGGGAAAGTTAGTACATTAACTTCCCAGGGTCTTAAATTTTGGATACAATCTCTGTTTTAGGCACGTGATAGCTCATTGGAAATGTCTTTTCGATAAATGCGCATTACATCGCCAAACTTTGACTTTGTTTACAGTTTGACTATGGAACACCAAAATAACACTGTTTAGGGCCCCAAAATGGCCCTGGAAGTACAACAAGATGTGATGACATGAATACATACAAAATAATCCAGTTGGATTAGGTGGGAGGCCACTAGTATCCACCTGGAATATGTGTAGGGATTTAGGAAAGCTTAGAAGGGTATAACCCTCAATTACAAAGAAGTACAAAAGAATGTGATGAACTAAAAACTGACAAAAGGAGATAGTTGGAATAGGTGGGTGGCCACCAATATCCACCTGAATCAATCCTCACCCATTAGGAAGCAATGGTCTCCATTGCGTTGAGTACCTAGGGAAGAGGGGAAAGTATTTTATGAATATGAATCTTGGTGAGCTGCGTGCCTTGTTGGAGAAGTTTTGCTTCTTGGCTTGTGGAAGACTGTCACAACCCTGTGGCTAGAGGGGTTGAATCTGTTCTACCAACCTATTGTCTCTCGGTTGGATGGGGCATTGTGTAGGCACCATTGTAGGTGAAGAAACAATATCTTCTTTCTCTTTGAAAATCTGTTTATGCTGTATAGAAGGTGTTGAGGCTGTAGTGGTTGTAGCGGTCTTCTGTGCATCCTTTAAATAGACTGTGAAGAGGATGAATTTTGCAGTATGAGATATTACTTCGCGACATTATTTTTGTGGAGCATTAGTCGGAACTACCTATTGTATCTGATAGAGTTGACCTCACAGAGTAATAATGACACTACGAGGTATAAAATCATGGACAACATGAAGTCTCCACATATATGGTTGGACCAAAACCACATCACAGACATCAAGAGGGGAAACATCACAAACTACCTCATCCTTGAAGGGATGGATTCCATAGGATAGGAGACACTGTTGGATGACACATAGATCTCATCCCTAGTGAAGCCACCCGATGTTGTATGGCTGCGGGTGTGGTATTGTAGACAACCCCAACTGTTTGACGGCCTTAGATGAGATGAGGTTCTTCTGGCTGCCGTTATCAACAATGAAATGCAACAGGGTCCCCTTCATCCACATTTGTGAATGGAAGAGGTGCTCCATCACTTCAGGATCTACTGATTCTTCTGGTTGAATTGTTGTATTCGCGATGGTGGAAATGGGGTCTGCGTCGATGATTTGTTTGTTTTCAATATTTTATGGATCGAATTTCGAATCAGGGTTCGAATCCGTGTCTTTGACCTCATCCACCAATGACTGTTTCGAGCGACATTCATCGGTGTTGTGCCAGGGGATTTTGTGGAAGCCACACCACTTCCCAGTGTCATTCTTCATCTTCCATTTACAATTTTTGTCATGTGTCTTGGAATGGTTGTCTAGAGGATGTTGGTTAGGGCCATCTTTACCGTGCTTTGGTTGTTGCATATTTGCAAACCTGAATTCCCATTTGTTCTAGTGCCTAAATTTCTTCTCGATTTTGACAACATATTGATAGGCAACTCCCAATGATTAGATGTTTAGGAAATCCATTTCAGTTTGAATGTACCTATGCAGATCCCCGAGGTATTTCAGAACCAGATGCCACTCAGATTCCTTGATACCCAACTTGGTGCATAAGGTATGGAAATGATTTTTGAACTACGACATTGTTTGGCTCTTCTCTTGCTGTAGTGTGGTCCATCTCATGTACTGGTCTTCATAGTTATCAACATGATAGTACTCTTCTTTGACCGCATCTACAAAAAAATCCCAAGTGGGATTGTCCCCATATATTCCATATTCCTCTGTGGAACTTAGATCCCAGTAAGTTTCCCACCAATGTTTGACATGGGGGAGAGCCTTGAGGAGTGTGAAGGTGATATTTTCCTTATCGATTTTTTTTTGAATAGAGAAATAAGCTTCTAATAAATTTAGCCATTTTTCTAGGGCATCCGCATCTATCTGACCTTCAAATATGGGAATATCAAAATTAACTTGTACCTTGAAGGCAGAGGTTCCTCCAAAATGGCCACTTGATGAATATGCACATGTTGCTATCGTTAGGCGTTGAAGAATGTGTGAGAAAATCTCCATCATTTCGTCCCTCGTTCGCGCGAGAGCTTGCTCAAGCAACATGTTAATAAAATATTCTACTCCATTGTATTTCTTTTCTATCGCCATCAAGGGTTTCTTAGGTGTGTGAGAGTGATTTTCCTCAAGAGAGGAAAACTCGAGACCCAACTGGCTATACTTGGACCTCGTTGGGGACATGCGCTGAAAAATGATCAAGAGAAACCCGCTCTGATACCACTGATCCAGATTATGTTTGAAACAAAATGAAAGTAGATAAATTACAATGAAATACTCATGAAACTTTCCAAAGACATAGAAATGTAGCAATACTTGATTTCTATTAATGAAAGAATTGTAAAGAGGCTGTAAAAATATAGAGTGCAAGACTTGCTAGAATGGTGGCAGCTTTATCTTTGAGAAGAGATGTGACTGCTACGCTCATTCTCAAGAAGATGATTACAATGAGGCTCTGACAACCTTTTTATGTTAAACACGAATTCCAAAACCCTGTACATCCAAAAACCTAACCCTAGGAGATGAAACGCCAAAAGTCATGTGGGCCCCGTTTGGGTAAGTTAGTACATTAACTTCACAGGTTTGTAATGTTTGCATACGATCTCTGTTTTAGGCGTGTGATAGCCCGTTGGAAAGGTATTTTCGAGAAATATGCATTATGCCATCAAAATTTGACTTTTTCTACAATTTGACTATGGCACACCAAAATAACACTGTTTAGGGACCCAAAATGACCCTGGAAGTACAACAAGATGTGATGACATGAATACATACAAAATTAGCCAGTTAGATTAGGTGGGAGGTCACCAATATCCACCTGGAATATGAGTATGTATTTAGACAACCCCGAAAGGGTAGAACCCTCAATTACAAAGAAGTACAAAAGAATGTGCTAAACTAAAAACTGACAAAAGGAGCTAGTTGGAACAGGCGGGTGGCCACCAATATCCACTTGGATCAACAATAAAGGGAAACATATCATTAATGAAAAGCCCACTGCTAGCATCATGACCAAAACAATACAACCAAAAGAAACATAGGAGCTTGAGGACGAGGAGTGCCTCTTCCACTTGCAGATGTGGGTAAAGGGGACCCCAATGCATTTCATTATTGACAGTGGGATTTAGAAGAACCTGATCTCAGATGAGGTTGTTAGGATATTTAAGCTACCAACGATTCCACACTCCCAACCATACACCATTGGATGGTTGAGACGGGGAGGAGACATCTGTGTCAACCAACAGTGTCGCCTGTCCTATGGCATCAAGCCCTTCAAGGATGACGTAGTGTGTGATGTTTCCCAAATTGAAGTCTATGTTGTTCTTTTAGGAAAACCATATATGTGGAGACATCACATTATCTATGAGTCTCATCCCCATAGTGTCATTGTTACTCTGGGAGGTCAGATATATAGGGTAATAGAGGTATCTCTGACTACTTCCACTTCATTGATCTTGGAAAAACAATGCTGCAAAGTAATTTCTTAGACCACAAAGTTTTCCCTCTTTAGGATCCAGTCATAAGGTGAACATGAGGTCACTGTGACCAATACAACCTCGACCCAAGATGTTTCTATACAACAGAAGTAGGTTGAAAATATTGTTGAGGATCATGAAGAGAATGAGAGTCTTCCACATGTTCAACATAGCCCTAATGGCCACGACCCATTCTAGGTGTTCTTGGGGTTCCAACCATTAGCCCCCATTGATATAGCTCTTCTTGTTGCATCTTCAATGACAGAGTCCCGCCACACTCGAAATAAAGAAAATCATGCATCCATATCTATTGAATGGATCCAACAGGTTCATGACATCCTTCCACGGGAAAAGTACAAGATGACATCTACTTCAATAAGGCAAGCGACTCACCAAGGTTCAGATTCAACGGATTTTTTCCCATATCCCAAGGGAACTTGACACAATGGGGACCATTGCTTCCTAAGTGGGGAGGAATGATCCAAGTGGATCTCGGTGGTCAACCACCTTTTCCACTAAATCAATATTTCAAGTCTATGGTTTTGATAAACCATGATATTCACCCTTTTGATGGGGAATGGAATGTAATACTATCTTAATTTGTTAATTATAGATATCGTGTAATGATTTCCTAGTGGTCTTATGTACATGCCTACAACATAACGTTAATGCATCAAATTGCATTAGAAATCCGCAGTTAAGTGCGCTTGGGCTAGAGTAGTACTGGGATGGGTGACCGCCCGAAAAATCCTAGTGTTTTACATGCCTATGGCATTTTATAAACTTAGATTAATTTATCCTACATGCATCATGGGAATTATTCTCCTTTCACTCTCTCATATATAATTGAGGTGAAGGAGGCCCTTTAAGCATGCAATGGAGTGTGATGTTGATCTAAAAATAGAAGGCTGACTTGTTATGCTATGCAAGCACCCCTACTTCATTAAAATAAACTTTACATGACCTTGCTTCATGTGTTAAAATATGCGAAATAAACTTATGTGTTAAGTTCATGTATCTTCTTGTAAATGCTTATGTGTGAGCAAATGTTCTTTTAGATGGTTAAATATCTACTTAAAACAAATACACATCAACACAACTTGCAACAAACAAACCATCAAACTCACAACAAGAACAAGCTGATAAAGGAGTTCACCCCCCTCCGGGCTACATCTCCTTGAGCCTCCATAATGGACTTGGCTCCCTGGGGTTAATTAGTCAAAAGTTCTTTTACAATATTCTGCTCAACTCCAATGGAAAAACAAATTGTACCATTGAGATCAGAACACATAAAAACCCAAAAAATGACTAATACAACTCCGAAAACGGATCATGGCTCATCCGGGCATGACCTCTTCTACATGTGGCCATAAGCTTCCCTGGGCTTCTCTTTGGAAAAAAACACCTGTAAAAGTCCTCAAAAGCCTCTGAAACCTATCCCAATGTGTTCAGAGCATATTAATTAGCCAAAAATGATTATTCAATAACAGAAAACAAACATAGGCTCACCAACCATGTTCTCCATCAAAGAGGGCTTCAAGCTCCCTGGAGCTTGCTAAAACTTCAATGGTGAAAAACTTGCATGAAGAGTCTTCAAATGGATGTGAAAATGGAACCAATGGATCCAGCACGTCCAAAAACCCCTGGCTGGGATTTTACGGCACCTCAATCGGCCAAACGATGAAGAAGTTAGGCCTCCTCCATTTTCCTCCTTCAAGCTTTGCTGGAACTGGCTCTACAAAACGCACCTTTGTGTG
>ML782519.1:152657-165573 GCA_009831015.1 Picea engelmannii | reverse complement strand
ACCATCAACAGTGTTCTTGTCCTCATCACTGTCACAACTACATTTGCATTCATCTTGAACACAAGCCTTGCATGCTGAAGGGATCGAACTTTCAATAAAAGTTCTTGAACTTTCACCTTTAAAGCCTTCTTGAGGAGGTGAACTTGAAACAAAACTTATGCTTCGAACTTTTCCCTTTGTCTCCTCGACTTTGGAATTTTCTCCATCAATCCGTTCATATCCAAGACCACAAAACTTAGGTCTTTCTTCAACAATAATAGGCTCAACAATGCCTTGTGCATGCTTGCCCAAACCTTTACCTTCATAGCCCATTCTTAACAACAACTTGGACCCTATTCCTCTTGTGTGACTCTCAAAACCACCAAAATATTCATCTTTAGAGGAATTCGAAGATAAACTAACATTGCATACCTTATGTTCATGTATGTACTTGGTAAGGGTTTCTTTTGCCTCATGGAGTTGATTCTCCATCTCATGCAACCTTTGCAAAACCTGGTCTTTCTCTTGCTTCATGGCCATCAACTGCTCTTCAAGGGCAATGCGCACATCGCTGTCTTCACACATCTTTTTCATCAAATCTCTCAAAGTTAGAATCTCTTCTTTGTTAAAGAATTGGGATAATGAAAATGTATGAGAACTACCCATGCTTGAAGCTTCTGCCATCCTTGCAAACTTCAACACAAAACTTGCACAATACCAATAGCTAAATCTCAAGCTATCAATGGAAAACACATGAGCAAAACAAACTTGTGCTCTGATACCACCTGATCTGAAAATAGAAGGTTGACTTGTTATGCTATGCAAGCACCCCTACTTCATTAAAATAAACTTTACAGGACCTTGCTTCATGTGTTAAAATATGCGAAATAAACTTATGTGTTAAGTTCATGTATCTTCTTGTAAATGCTTATGTGTGAGCAAATGTTTTTTTAGATGGTTAAATATGTACTTAAAACAAATACACAACAACACAACTTGCAGCAAACAAACCATCAAACTCACAACAAGAACAAGCTGATAAAGGAGTTCACCCCCCTCCGGGCTACATCTCCTTGAGCCTCCATAATGGACTTGGCTCCCTGGGATTAATTAGTCAAAAGTTATTTTACAAGCTGCTGCTCAACTCCAATGGAAAAACAGACTATACCATTGATATCAGAACACATAAAAACCCCAAAAATGACTAATACAACTCCGAAAACGGATCATGGCTCATCTGGGCATGACCTCTTCTACATGTGGCCATAAGCTTCCCTGAGCTTCTCTTTGGAAAAAACACCTGTAAAAGTCCTCAAAAGCCTCTGAAACCTGTCCCAATGTGTTCAGAGCATATTAGTTAGCCAAAAATGATTATTCAATCACAGAAAACAAACATAGGCTCACCAAACCATGTCCTCCATCAAAGAGGGCTTCAAGCTCCCTGGAGCTTGCTAAAACTTCAATGGTGAAAAACTTGCATGAAGAGTCTTCAAATGGCTGTGAAAATGGCACCAATGGATCCAGCACGTCCAAAAACCCCTGGCTGGGCTTTTACGGCACCTCAATCGGCCAAACGATGAAGAAGTTAGACCTCCTCTATTTTCCTCCTTCAAGCTTTGCTGGAACTGGCTCTACAAAACGCACCTCTATGTGCATGAACCTGGAACACGCTCCAAAACACACGTATAAACCCAACACCGAGCAGTTCATAATAACCGTGCAAACTGTAGGATGGTTAGGGTGCCTCCAGCCCCCAACCGCCTAGCTCTCAGGCACATGCGGTCCTCCATATGACCACGCGCTCAAATAAAAAGGGCCAACGGTTTGTGGGCAAATAAGACCACGCCACATGGCGGGTCGTTTGAACCATTCAAACCAAATTTTAACCGTGCCCAAAGATCATATGGTAATAGCGCAAAACCGTGGGTCAAACAAACCCCACGCACCATTTTTGAAACCCGCACAATATACACAATGGTAATACAAAAACTTTGGTTTAAAAATCCGCACCACATTTTAATATCGGTCATATGTAATATGGTGCAAAAAAACCGTGGATTAACACTTAACCATTCAAACCAAACAAAACGCACCCGCGCTATGTTATATGGTGGTCATATATGTTAAACGGTGCGTGACCAAGGGTTGGGGCTAAGCCCCGACCCGGTCGCACCCAAACCATACCACAAACGCTAACTTAAATACAATAAAACCCGCATTATAAACAAGAACCAGTGCTTGGTCTAGCGGTCGGGAAAACTTTGTTAAGGCGTGCACGGTGGGGAGGTCACCGGTTCGAATCCGGTCCTCCACACATAATTTTGATACACAAACCAAAATACCATTAGCCAATAAACGAGGGACACGTGGCGCCCAAGGATTGGGCCACGTGCCCTCATACCATTCGCCACACAAATGACACGTGTCGTCTCCTCATTCTCCAACAGTCAACCAACCATATCTTTCCACGTCATCGCTGTACGGTCCAGTCACATGCTGCGTCATCCTGCCACGTCAGTCGCTGACGTCACCCGTGCCACGTGTCACCCTTCTAGTGGTGACACGTGTCACTTCCGAATTGGTCAAATCGTACACCAAAAAGTCCAAAACTACATGCCACGTGTCACTCCCTGAAGCCACCACGTGTCCTGTATGGACCGGCCATGTATGTTATACAGTCCTGCCACGTGTCCTGTATGGACTTGCCACGTGTCCTGTACGGACTGTACGGACAGGTACAGTCAACATCAAATTTTTCCCTGTTTGGCTCGGCGAACAGATCGTGATATCTTCTCCATACAGACTCCGTTTGAGAAAGTAAATATATCGCTAGAATCAGGAAGACAAGACGGATGCAATGGCACCATTTTCGTCGCATTCCGAGCACTTTGAAATTTGAGCAAAATTTTGCCCCCTAGTCCAGATTTTGTTCAGATGTAAATCTTGTAGCGAATTAAGCATAGCCAACATCTCTTTCTTTTCATTAATAGAAGTTGGGTTTCACTTTATTTCCGTGTTCTATTCTATATATTTTGTTTTTTTCTCATTTCGTTCTCAGCATAATCTGGATCAAATGATTATAGGATTAATGATTGAAAATATCTCATAGAAAAAAGTATAAAAGAGAACAAATTTGTAGTGCGATAGATGGATCTCGAGGGGAGCGAGACTAATTCTAGTGAAGTCTACATTGGAAGCAATTCCAATTTGTTGGAACTCTTTGGATTACATCCCCAAGGGAGTCTTTGAAAAGATAAAATTGAATTTTTTTGGGTTATTATGGATTGGAAAGAGAGAGAAAGAAAGACATCCCTTTGGTTAATTGGAAATCCATGGCTAAACCTAAAGATGTAGGGGGTTGGGACCTCAAAAAAATTCATCATTTTGGAAAGGCCCTACCAACCAAGAGAATACTGAGGCTCATATCAAAGGATGGAATTTGGAATCAAGTCATCACTTAGAAATACATTAAACACTACACAATAGAAGATTGGATTAGTAGACCCTAAAAAAAATTCATATTGTGTCAATAATGTGGAAAGCCATTGTTTTATATTTCCCTTTAGTTGGAAATGAGTTGGTATGGAGGTTGGGTAACAGAGAAAGGGTCAGGATAGTATTTGGTCCATGAGTTGGGAGAAAATAAGGATATAAACTGTCTAATAATCTTATTGTTCATCTCCATGGGTAGGGTATTTATAACCTGGTTCATGTAGGACATCCATAACATACTACAATTTGGAAGAAAGTATGGATATCTATAGATCTACTAATATTGCAAGGGAAATAACGTGAGTAGTGGGAATCTTACATTTCTCTACTAAAGGTAAGCCATGTTTTCATTATACAAGTAGAGTATGAACTAGTATGGTTAAAAAACCTATCCCTAGGGGATTACACTCCAATATAGGGATATAAATCCTTGTTTGTCAATGAGGTACATGTATATTTTCAATGGTGGTGGAATCCATTATGTAATATTATATCTAATTGGAAAGATAATATCTTTATGTGGTTGGAAATTATGAACAAAGCATCACTGAGGAAGTATTGCAGAAAATGAATTGATATGGACCTAGCAAGTGTACTTTAAGCAAAGAGGAAGGGGGAACCATAAACCATTTACTCATATCCTATCCATATATTTACAAGGTTTGATATGAATTGGATAGTGTAATAGGTATCAAGGATAGATGGCAGGGGGAGTCTATTGTAGAATTCTGAAGGCACTGGCTTAAAAAATAATAGTTACTATATTGCAAGGATCTTCCTTTGATTGTGGCTTAGGTCATTGGCTTTCTAGAAATTATGACATATTTGAGAACAATAATCATTCTACCTTTTCAATGGGATTCTCAAATCAAATTTATTCTCAAAAGTTTCAAGGATAGTTTCAAGGATAATTTTGTGGTTAAAACCTACAAGGTAGTTGATCTATGAACCTATTGATAAATTGGATGCATGAGGTTTAGTTTGATGGTTCCAACCAAGTCACTCCTCCTATGTGTGGGATTGGAGGAATTATATTCTTAAATAAAACTCATACTATAAATTTCAAAGATGGACTGGGAGATGGTACCAATAACTATGCACGGCTATTAGTTTTGAAGATGTTGTTAAAATTATTAGTAGAAAAGGTTTGTATAAGATATAGGTATTTGGGAACTCATATCTAGTTATAATTTGTATGAAGGGAACGTTTAATATGGGTAATTTGATTGTGAGACCTATTTATGAAGAGGTAAAAAGGTTCACAACACTTTTTAACTCAATATCATTCTTTCATGTCTATAGAGACCTCAATTTTGAGGTTGACCCTCTATCAAAACAGGGCATACAATTAGCTATTGACACTTGGTTGGTGAAGGAAGTCAATATTGGAAGAGTTGTCAATGAGCATGTATTATTTGTTCTTAATAATTAAAATATTGTTATCGACACATTTCATCAGATAGATATATTTTTGATACATTTTGATGATGTTGGAGGCCTCTAAAGGCCTAATGATTTCTAGTTTTTGATGATCTATAGTCAGAGACGATGTTGCACAAGCTGTATTTTTTGAAAACTTATGGTGATAATTTCTAAGAACTTTAATTTTTTTTGTAAAATGCCATGAAGGATTATGACCTTTTTTCATATGAGGTTAAAAGTATTTGATCAAAGTTTTGATAGACGAGTTTATACCTTCTCTTTTGAGCTATCATAAGAGATGTATTCTCTTAGACATACTTGGAATGCTATATGCATATAGCATAATGTAATTTCCTTTGATAGAGGAGTTTATACCTTTTGTTTTGAGCTATCATAAGAAATGTATTCTCTTAGACATACCTATAATGCTATATGCATATTCATAATGTAATTTCCTTTCACCTTGAATACAAATTATGTTTTTTTTTAACGAAAAAAAGTACAGATCTTGAAAATAATAGATTTTAGAAAATCAATTTATAACTTCCATTCACAATAAGAGAATATAAATATATATAATCATAGAGAGAAAAACATATATTTTTTCTATTCCTTATTATTAGCTTAAATAGGTAAAATTCATGATCATATTTGACCATGTCAAAGAGTACATAAAATATTAGTAACTAACTATTATTAAATATTATATACTAACTTCTATATTGAATGTGTCAATATGTTTCTTTCATATGATCTCTTATGCAACTTTCTACAAGGAAACAATATCCAAGGTATCTTTTGTTCACATCCATTCCTTAATGTTTATGTGAAAGTGCCCCCACCTTTTGTTGTAGACGGGAGAAGTTGCTGGCTAAATTTTTTAGTTGAATCCATTTGGTCTAAGTAGGGAGGTTTCCCTTTTACCCAACCAAGTACATGGTGGTAGTATTAATGTAGGTGGAATGTGTGTGGACATCGAATAATGTATCTTTATCTCGAAGTTGCTAAAAACATGGAATGGTATTGTTCCAATGGTTAACCACAATTTCTTCTTCTCGCTATGGTGATTCACACAACTTGAGATGATTTACATTCATGATGTTAAGTATACCAAATTGTGTTAGTAATTCAATCTTGGAGGAATTATATTTTATTTTTCGAATGGCATGGGTCCATATTGAAGGAAATTGATGTTGTGGTGATTCTTACTCTGTAAATGATGCTTCTAAAGGCATAACTAGACTTTATAATCTATTTAAAATGTAGCTATAAGTCAGTTTTGATCTTGGAGTGCCTTTATCTTGACTTTAAATAGTTGTAGAGAATGGTTGACATGTTCATGGATATGGGACAAGTATTGGGAAAAGGAGATGCCCTAATCTTTCTCTTCTGTAGATGAATTGAATTTGTAGAAACCATTAGAATAAGAAATTCATGAGGGGTTGATGATGATATCCAAATTAGATCCTACCCTAACCTCTTACTTAGATACTTTATCAATGTGTGAGGCCACCTTCCTTAAATAACGCCCATTAAATAGTTAGTTAATAGTCACTCATTGTAATAAAGGGTCCTTTTTAGCAGTAAGACCCAAATTAGTTGGTCGTCCCTCATTATAAGGGTCCCATAGGTATTTAATATTCTCTATGGATAGCTATATATTGAGTAAAAGGTTATGTATTGTTTTTCAAGAATTGTTATTATATTTGGAGCATTGCTCTTAGAGGTTTCCCCCTTGAAGAAGTAAGTGAACATAACTCTCTATTCTTATCTCTCTTATCTCTTTTGTTCTCAGGTTTTTCACTACATCTCATGTGATTTATATAAATTTTTTGATTAAGTACACTACAAGTGGTATATGAGATCTTTCTTGGCCATGAAGTGGGAGAGTTTTAGGGCACAAAGTGGGAGATTTTTTTTTTCTTTTCAAAATTTTTTGACACAAAAAATTGGATGACAACATTCGGATCACAAATATGTTGTCCTTATCCTTTGTGGTGGGGAGATTCTTTGTAAAGTCCATAGACTCTTACATAAATTCTTGATATGGAATATGAAGGGTTTGAATAAGACTTGGAGGTATGATTAATTCAAACTTATGGTACTAACAAGTGTTGCATTCAACCACATGTTTCAGAATATCATTCTTCATTCCTTTCATGAATAAGGATTAATGTATATTGTAGTATGTTTTGAAAAATCCAACATGAACTGTATGTAAGGAATCATTATTTTATTTTAAGGATTGGATTTTTAATTTTGAGGTGTTGGGTAAATATATTCTTCCCTTATACCAAATCATATCATTATGCCAAGTAAATTTTGTTCTCAATGTATCATTGTTTTCAACTTTTTTGATTAATTTTCCGATTTTTGGACTTTTCACATATCCGGCTTGACATTTGATATCTATTTAGAAATAACTACTGAAATTGAGCATAACGTGACACCTTTCTTTTTATTTTTATTGATAAGATATCAACAACTTGGTTTTTCTTTCCCTTCTTATAGAGGATTTAAAAGTCAAAAACTTGGATTTTTCTTACCCATTTTTGTTATTCTCATGATAAATTCTTTTGGTTTATAATTTCAAGATCACGTGGTTCATTTTGACAATTTTTTTTGCATCAACTAGATATTGTTTCCATTTTCGAAAGGCATGAATGATTTACAACATTTCATTGTCGTATGAAGATTTTGATTTCTCCCCAGGGTTTAATCTTTGACTTTCAAGGGAAATGGGGTAATGTTCTTGCACAAACACAACTCCTATACCTACTCTAAATGTATCACATTCAAGAACAATTAGTTTTGTGAAGTCTAGGGTAGTCAAATTATGAGTGGAAGTCATTAATGTCTTCATCCTCTCAAAATAGATTTTGGCTGCATCATTCCATCTAAAGGCTTCTTTTTTAAACAATGCTGTTAGTCGAGCAATAATCTCTGCATAGTTTTTTAAAATAATATGTAATAACCTATAAGAACTTACAAACCACGTAATGATGTGATAGTTTTAGGAGTAGGATAATTAGTAATCACCATAATCTTCTTTGGGTCTACCTTGATTCCTTTTATTGATACGACATGATCTAGAAATTCTTTCTCCTCTTCCAAAATTGCATTTTGATTCCTTTTCATAGAATTCATTTTCTTCTAATAGTTTCAACACAATATCTACTTGCTTGAGGCAAAAGCTCCAAATTTTGTTGTAAACTAGTATATCATCAAAGAACACAAGTAAAAACTTCCACAAGTATGGACAAAATAAGTCATTCATCACTACTTGGAAAGTAGATGCGGTGTTGGATAGTCCAAAAGGAATGACATAGAATTCATACAGGCCTTCATGGGTATAAGAATCAATTTTGGGAATGTAATATTATTTTATTCTTATTTGGAAATAACTTGATTGTAGATCAATCTTGGAGAAATATTTAGTACTGCCCAATAGTTCATCCATAAACAAAATGAGAAACTTATCTTTAATATAAATTTTGTTTAATTCTCTACAATTAATACATATTTTCTAGGAACCATCCTTCTTTCCTACGAGTATGACTGGAGCTAAACATGGAATGTTTCTTCGGGTTATAATGCCACAATCCAATAATTATTGAACCAAGCTTTCAATTTTTGTTTTGTTTTTATGGGACAATCTATAATATTCTAACAGGGATTGATCTAGGGATAAATTCTATTATATGATATCTGGATTATTACAGGGGAAGACCATGAGGTAGGTCTTGAAAAAGGTACTATATTTCCCAAGAATATTATCTAGTCCTTTTGGACCATCCATTTCATTAAAATATCCCTCCATTGAATAACATTCTAAAATATAAGGTTGGGATCCATTATTAATCATTTTCTCGATTATGTTGCATTAGATTATTTGTAGGGGGGGTTTCTTGATTCCATGAAACTTGTATTTTTCCCATTTTCAAAAAATATTAGGAATCATTTTTGTAAATTCAACCCCACTGTACCAACCATTTATAACCATCAATATCCTAATACTACATCTACTCCTATGATTTCCATGGCATATGTAGGAGACTTTAATTCATAATCATTAATAGGCAATTCTACCTTATGATTTTTTTTCGCACAAAGCAGTTTTGTTCCCTAGTATTTTGATTTGGAAGTTAGAGGTAGGGTACACATGAGAACATTTAATTGTTTTTCTACTCTAGTACTGATGAAATTATGTGAAATTCCACTATTTATAAGTATCATTAGTATTTTCTTGTTAATGTAACAAAAAACTTTAATAGTTCGGGGTTGAGAAATATCCATCATGACATAAGCAAAGAATTCCAGGATGGTACTTTTGTTTCTATATTTTTCAATATTTTTGGATTCTTCATTTGAATATCATAATTTTGTTAAAATGGGGATAAATCACCTACTTCTTACTTTTTGTCGCTATTGTTGCTATGTACTTTGCAAAGGTATACTTTTTTTCCTTGCATTTGTATCCTAGACTCTAGTTAGGTGCATGACATTCAAAACATTGATTTTTGTCATTGTTTATGTTAGATGGAGGAATCCTTTTGTTAGGGGGAATATACTTTGATCTTGGTTTTTTGGAGTGGAACCAAGGAGGTCATTGATAGGACATCCATGAAACTTGTATTTTTTTCCCGTTTCAAAAAATATCAAGAATTATTTTTGTAAATTTAACCACAATATACCAATCATTTCCAACCATTGGGATACTAATAATACACCCACTCCTCTGATTTCCTTGGGATACATAGGAGAATTTAATTGGTAATCATTAATAAACAATTCCACCTTATGATATTTCCATCACACGAAGTAGTTTTTTTTTCCCAGTATTGCAACTTGAAAGTCATAGGTAGGGTACATGAGAATATTTGATTGTTTTTCTATTCTAGTATCAATGAAATTATGTGAATATCCACTATTTATAAGTAGCATTACTCTTTTCTTATTAATGTAACCAAAAACCTTAAGATTTTGGGGTTGATAAATACCCATCATGGTGGAAGAATTGATTATTGGGATGGTATTTTGATTGTTATATTTTCCAACATTTTTGGAATGTTCATTCAAATGTTTTGATTCCATTTTGGATGGAGATAAATCAACCACTTCTTCCTCTTTGTTGCTGTCACTGCTATGTACTTTGTAAAGGTAAATTTTTTTTCCTTACATTTGTGGGCTAGACTCTAGTTAGGTGCATGGCATTTAAAACATCTATTTTAATCATTCTTTATGTCAGATGGAAGAATCATTTTGTTAGGGGGAATATACTTTGATATTGGTGTTTTAGAGTGGAACCAAGTATGTCATTGATAGAACATTAATTTTTATTCAACAATTTTGGATTCTAGACATGCTTTTTCTATGTCCTTGATATCTATCAATTTGAGTTTGTTTCTTATGTTTTATTTCAATCATGATATGGTCACGCAAAATAGATAATCATTTGATAAGTCAGGACCATGAGTAACCAACACATGAAAAATCATTGAAAAATTCATCCACCAAACCAGAGTGTTGCAATCAAGTGCGTTTGGTGAAGAATTCCTTTTCTTTGATATCCTAAAATCTTTTGAAAAAATGTTTTTTTGAATGTATCTCAGTCTCTTGTTAATGATTGGGATTTGAGTTCCACCGTAGGAATCGATGAAACATCAATTTTTATCTAGGTGCAATGGCGTGAAATTGAATCTCTCTTCATTGTCATTCATACAGTTCAAATCAAAATAGCATTCAAGTCTATTTATCCATCTTTTTCTCTCTCTATCAAACCTTGGTATGCCAATTTTTAGCTTGTGTATAAATTAGTTAAGGGACCCCATATTTGATGAATGTTTTGGAAGTGGAAAAAAGGAGTGCTAATTCAAGATAACTTCTCCCTTATTCCTACTTTTCATTGCTTCAAATTGACTATTGAGATCAACATAGTTCTCATCCCACACCTTTGTTACAATTTCTGTGTCCTAGAGTATTTTAGGAATGCCATCCAACTCATTAATAATTTTGGAAAGTTTATCTATAACATTGAGTTTCCTAAAGAGTTCATTCACTAAGTATCTTGATCATTTTATCTCATCACCTAACTTTGTGTTAGATGATGCATTTCTTGTGTTAAATGACAAATTTCCTTTGGAATCCAAGGCATTCTTTGAAGTTTCTGAGTTCCTCATTGTTCCTTCCCGAAAAAGGTGTGTCAGTTGCATGCAATTAGTGTGGTTTTATAACTTCAGGAACACAGTGTGGAAGGATCCATGCACTAATTGACAACTATGCAGGGTTTCCAGAATCATGATTCGATAAAGTATCTAGTAGCCTCACAAATTGGTGGATGGTCAACATGATGTATGTTCTCATAATTTTGGTCCTCTTCTCTTGAGCCACTCAATATCAAATATTCCACCATGGTTTCTAAATTTCAATGTCTTGATGACATCTCAAATCAGCTTTCTTTTTCTTCCTTCATCTCTCATGACATCTCCAAGTCTACCAAATAGGTGAATTGGATTTTTATAGTCCCTAACGATGAAATTTCACAAGGTTATGTGCCAATTCATGTCTCAATTATGGATGGTCACTGAATTGGTATTGCACAATCCTAGGCCATAAAGTTCTATCACACAAATTCATTTGGAGAAACGATTGTTCGTTACAATCTTTAGGAGTTAATTCACAACAAATTATGGCTCCAATACCAATTGGAGGAGATTGTGAATTTCACAAGGTTATGTGCCAATTCATGTCTCAATTATGGATGGTCACTGAATTGGTATTGCACAATCCTAGGCCATAAAGTGCTATCACACAAATTCATTTGGAGAAATGATTGTTCATTACAATCTTTAGGAGTTAATTCACAACAAATTATGGCTCCAATACGAATTGGAGGAGATTGTGACAAGTATATATATATATATATATATATATATATTTCCAAGTCCAAGTTACCATGGAGGAATGAATAACATTTAATACAAGTAAACCATAAAGAGATGTAACTCTTTGTTGGATGATGTTTTACACATTATTTGATTGTCTATTCACAATTGACTGTTATTTTTTTTTTGGTATATTACACATAATTTAAGTTCATTATATTATGCCAACAAACAAACATTTGATCAAAATTATAGTAGAGGCCTTGGTATGAACACAATTCTACCACTTTGGATGGAGTCAAATTATGGAACTTAATGGAATAAGAAGGATGTGGAGGTGGCATAAACGGAAGATGTGGTTGTGGAATAAAAATGGGACATTTTAACTAGGTGGTTGACACCATCTATGCATTCTTAACTAGTTGATCAACTTGCAACTAGATATTTGGATGATACATCTTGACTCRGGATTTGATATCTTCTTTAAGACCACTATTAAAACACTCCCTAAAAATGGATCAATCATACCTTCTGTTTTGATCACCAATCAATCAAAAGAAGCAATAAATTCTTCCACTATGACAACTTGGTGAAAGTTGGTAAACCTTCCCAAAAAATACTATAAGTTTCAAACCAAGCATTTATGATATTCATAGACTAGTCCTAATAAATGGAGCCCTAATATGCCTAGTTATTTTTGAAATTTGGACAACATCAGGAAGACATTCTTCCATATATATATATATATATTTCTTATTATAATATCATATAATATATGACATGATATTTACAATACAAGGTATAAATATATATAATAAATAAGTAGTTATTTATTATCCAATGGACACATCCTTTCATGGATGGTCACCATATGTTCTCTATATATGGAACACTCATCATTGTCATAATATATCAATCTCACATATCATCTCACATAAAAAATTCAACATGGAAACATAGCTAGATTGGGATTGACTCCCTCATAGGAGGGTCCAGGTAAATGAAAGGGAAATGGAAGCCATATTCTTCCTCGGATTCCTTGAGAATATTCTCGAACAATGGATGGTTTACACACACCACGAATTTTACAAAAAACTATTGTTGTTCTCCTTCAATTCCCATGTACACGACCACACAAC
>ML782519.1:78431-148583 GCA_009831015.1 Picea engelmannii | reverse complement strand
TAGACGAAAACATCATGGAAAAACACCTTCCTAGTCGAGAGGGAGTGTTGATGTTTGAGGAAACATCATGAGACATTCTCCCCGGAGGGTCCTGTATGGACTAGTAGGATGCAATCTGGACTTCATCTTGACATGCCTCAGATGGTCAGATGAAGGAACCAATACATTGGTTTCATGAGGAAACCTCGATATGTCTTGGGGGACATTGGTTCCATGAGGGAACCTAGATGTGTCCTAGAGATGTTTGAGGTAGGGATCAAGAGGTAGTACATTGTTCCTTACAACCCTCAACAGAATGGGGTCACAGAGAGGAAGAACAGATCTATTGTTGAGGTAGTCAAGGCGATGATTCATGATCAACATTTACCTATGTTTATGTGGGTAGAGGCATCCATGACTACAATGTATGTTTAGAAGAAATTTCCTCATAAGAATTTGAGGAACATGACTCCCGAGGAGGCCTTCACCGGAGTGAAGCTTGAGGTTGGACACTTAAGGATATTTGGGTGTCCAGTATACATTCATGTACCCAAGGAGAAAAGTTTGAAGCTAGACCTTTCAAGAAGAAAGGGTACATTTGTGGGGTAAAATAAGTCTTCAAAGGAATACCGGATTTACATCCTTGGTAAGAGACATATTGAGGTGAGAAGAGATGTTACCTTTGAGGAGGAGGTAGCCTTCAAGAGATGTAGATGATCTCACATGGATATTGATAGTGAGAGACATGTAGATATGGTGCCTTCTCCCCCTCACCCTCCAACAGTTCATAGGGAGAGAATTGAGCCTATTGATACAATGTATCTCGTTGATCTTGTAGCTCAAGTTGATGTTCCCAGAGATATTACAATAGTTCGGAAGAGACTTGCATGGGATCATCAGACTATGTAGGAGGCAAAATTACATGCAACTCCTCGTGGTACCTGCTGAGAGAGCAAGAGACCTTAGAGATATTCATGCTATGCCGTAGCTATGAGCCACATCATTGATTCTGAGATTTCCTATTATGAGGAGGCATCTAGTCAACCAATATGGAGAGATTCCATCATGGAGGAGTATCAATCCATCATGAAGAATGATGTGTGGGATATTTTTCTGATACTTGAGGGGAAGTTTGTAGTGACTTCCAAGTGGATCTATAAGATCAAACAAACAGTTGTCGGGAGCATCGAGAAGCACAAATAAATATTTATTGCTATAGGATTCTCTTAGGTGGAGGTAATAGATTACGAGGAGATATTTTCTCCTGTTTCTCGATACACTTATCTTCGGATGATTATTTCCCTTACATCATCCATGGGTTGGATACTACATCAGATGGATGTAAAGACAACCTTTCTCAATGTAGAGATTGAAGAACAAGTATACATCGAGAAACTAGATGGTTTCATGATACATGAGAAGGAGTCTTATGTGTGTAGGTTGAAGAAAGCCTTTTATGGACTCAAGCAAGCACCTCAAGCTTGGAATGCGAGGATTTATGGACACCTGATGAGTTTGGGCTTCAAAAACAACAAAAAAAAAGTGTTGCTGATCCCAACTTGTACTACAAGACTGTTAATGGTGAGTCCCTGATTTTGGTCCTCTACGTTGACCATTTATTCCTCACTAGTATAAAGAGACTTATTGTTGAATGAAAGTATGTGTTGGACTCTAAGTTTGAGATGAAGGACCTTGGTATGATGCACTTCTTCTTGGGACTAGAGGTATGGCAGAAAACTAATGAGATATTCCTGAGTCAGGGGAATTACACATTTGGGATATTGAAGAAGTTTGGGATGCTGAACTGTAAGCCCATGGCTACACCAATGGTGACGAATCTAAAGAAACTAAGTGTGTCTTCTTCTGATTCCTACGAGAATGATCCGAGCCTGTATAGACAATTGATTGGATCATTGATGTATTTGGTTAACACCAGACCAGATATTTTATATGCAATGAGTGCACTTAGCCAGTTTATGAGTTAAAGCCAAGACAGGCACACTGGATTGTTGCGAAGCATGTGTTGAGATACTTGCGAGGCACAATTGGAGATGGTTTTAGATATACTTACAGTATTGATATGAGATTACATGTATATGTTGACTCTGATTGGGTAGGGAGCGAAGTGGATAGGAAGAGCACCTCCGGGTGTTGCTTCACTTTGGGATCTGCCATGGTTTCCTGGTGTAGCAGGAAACATAATTCCATGGCTTTGAGCACTGTAGAAGAATAGTACATTGCATTGAGTGTAGCAGTCCGCGAAGCAATGTGGCTTCACAAGCTCCTTGCATATTTATTTGGACATGTGCTGGATTCCATCATTATTCATTGTGATAACCAGAGTTGTGTGAAGCTCTAAGAGAATCCCATGTTTCATGACAAATCGAAACACATTGAGATCACATACCATTACATCCAAGACATGGTGCAGAGGAAGGAAATACTAGTGCAATACCTTCCTACATATGAGCATGTTGCTGATGTTCTTACCAAACCCCTTATTAGGAAGAAGTTTGACTACTTCCGTGACAAACTTGGCATGGCATAGAATGCATCTCTCCCTGAGAGGGAGTGTTGATGCTTGCAGCTTCCTGAGACATTATCTAGATCGTACTCCTCAATGAATAAGTTGAGTTGATCTGTGAGGACACTTATACGAGAGGGATAAGTGGGTTTGGGCTTATAAACAATGTCCCTAGTGGAGAGAACATGAGGACACGTCCCTTGTGGAGATCACATGAGGACACATCAAGGGAGTTGACCTGGAAATCACACACTATGGGGAGTTGACCCTATTGTGCTTAGAGGGAGTAGCCTCTATAAGTCCACATGGGAGTGCCATGTGCGACAAACCTTTTGCTACAATGTCCCGAGTAAGCACCGGGCATACCTTCTCCTATATTGGGATGCAAACTAGGGGAGATATGATGCATTTATCACAAAGGTGTACTTGTGGTAAATGGGCCCAAGTGTATTCCTTCTTTGATCATCACAAGGAATAATATGGACTCGAGGTGCTTGAGATGATTTCCATGTGTCAGTTACCATCGAGATAAAATTCACTCACAGGTGTGTACCTATGGTGAATGACCTTGGTGTGGTATTTGTCCTAGTCATGGTGATTTGAAATGGAATAATAAAGACTCAATATGCTAGATGCTATCATATGCGGACCCTGAGTGAGCGTGATCTTAGAGAAATTCAAATGGCTCAGAGGGAGAGACGCAGAAGGAGTTTCCCCTTAGTTCAAGTGGGAGAGAGACGTCTCCCAAGACTAACAAACAAGTGCCATGAGTCTAGGTTGAAGTTTGTATATTTCAGAGACAAGCTTTGGCATGATGAAGAATGTCTACCTCGTTGAGAGGGAGTGTTGATGTTTGGACAACATCGGGAAAACATTCTTCCATATATATATATATATATATATATATATAATAAAGAAGTAGTTATTTATTATCCAAGAGACCCATCCTTTCATGGATGTCACCATATGTTCTCTATATATGGAACACTCATCATTGTCATAATACATCAATCTCACATAAAAATTCAACACTTATACCATTGCCACCACTATCAATGCTCCTTGTCCAAACATAACACTCACACTCAGAGTTTCATCTGTTCATATTCAATACCTTGGAGGGAAAAATACTATTCCATTTTACCAACCCAAATAGTTGGATTTGATCCACTGAAATTATTGAGATCTATCTTAGGTATTCCATGCATCATATTAGGTTGGGTGTCCTAAAAGGATGGTCTTTTTTGACAACCACCATTTTCTAATGATTCAACATTGTGCATTTTCCCTAGATAATCGTTCCAAACATCCATTTGAATGTTGTTGTTGGATTGGAATGTGGACATGTTAGTATGCATGTACACCAAAAGGGACTATACTTGTAGGATGATGTGAGAAACATGTTCTTCTATTTGGTTGATTTTGGAAATCCATTATTCTATTTGATTGATTTTAGAAATCCATTTTTTCTAGTTCAGTGATCCTTGTATCAATGGTCATGTTTTTGGAGGCAACCACTAGCCACTAGGGTCCATTGGAAGGGTTACTGATGAGCTATACCAATGCAATAAATATTGTTCAAGGATTCTATTGAGACGGGTCTCCCACAATGGTCCAATCAAATCTAAGAGCACCTCCACATTTTTTTATTGTCAAAAGATGACCGCACTAACAAAATTTTCAAATTTTGAATATTCCAATTTCTATAGGAATTTTCTTTTCCTATGATGAAGAGGTTTGGAATGGTCTTAAGAGTAAAGGAATTCCATGTGCTATACCTCTCTAATATGCCTCGGGTTTCCAAAAATAGTACTTGGTCTTAAACACTAACTAAAGAGGATCAACCGTACCCTTAAATGTATTATTCAATTCCCATATATACGAGAGTAATCTCCCAAGTGTTGTGGTCAGTATGCTATAGAGACAAATAGAAGAAAGGATTTTGTAGGGGTGGTTTCATGTATGCCTAGGGGGATTTCGATATACCCAAGTATCTTTGGAAGATAAAATCTATAAGAAAATTAAATATAATGCAATATGAATTGCCAAGTATGTGCACAGGTGTACAAAGGCATCAAACCATGGGACCCACTTGTATTCCCTATGAATATGTTTCCTAGCCACAATTTGACTCATATTATTCATATTACTTCCATTTATTCATATTATTTTCATCAATTACTTCTATTCTCTCCATGGATCATTCTTGCATCCTTAGTGCTTCCTAAGACAATATATCTACCTTAGTATTTAGCTCCTTGTATACATGCCAAAAAGATAATGAAGAGAAATTTGTCCTCACCTCTTTAATTTTGTCCATTAATAAGACCAACAATAAAATTTCTAGATTAACATTTCCATTTTAGCACTCCATTATAAGATTGGAGTCTCTGCCTTTATTTATTATTATTTTCATAATTAACCATACACTATAAAGTTCCATTGTTGTTTGATTTGTTTCCTACATCTTCTTTGAAACAGATCTCATAATTATCTCTTAAAAATGTGTTGCCTCCTACTTCACAAATGTGTTTGACTTTATAGGTGCTAGTTGTAAAAAATGACAGTAAAGGAATTGTTGAAAATAAAATCTATTTAATGCTCACTTTAAAATAGAAATTACATTTATTAAAATTTTATTGAGATTAGAGGGGCATTCTACAACTGTTAGGTCGATGTGTGATTCCTTGTCTAAATTCAATTTGGAGTTGACATATGTCACTCTTAAATAATAACAAAAAAAATAAGTAAATGAAAATTGTATATGTGGGTTCTAACCTTTTGTACTATAAAACGGGTTAAGAAGGAAGGGTTTGCACCTCTATAGATATTTTGGCAAAAAATTGTTGAATCTGCAAATTTGAATGGTTAAGCCCCTATAATCTGAGTGCCCCATGAGTTTTTCAGTACATTGAATCTATTTATGCATTCAAAAATGCAATTTAAATAACAGAAAATTGTGATTTCCACATAATTCCTACCAAAAATAACAAAACCTATAAAATTTAGAGAATGTTAAAACTATTTAAAAAAACCAAAAAAATAGATCACCGTCGTTTCTTATATCTATTTATAAGATTCGACAACAAAGAAAGCCGACCCAAAAACAGATACAACATCCTTTCTTACATCTATTTATAAGATTGGATAGATAACAAAGAATAATTGAATTGATCATCAACAGGTTCAATGTTATTATTTTAAAATTTCAGAGGCAATGGATCGTTATGCTATTGTCGATGAGATTATGGGCAAAGGAGCTAATGGAACCGTTTGGAAGGCGATGGATGTAACTACAGGCAATGCTTTTGCCATCAAAAGAATGAAGAGAAAGTTCTGTACGTACGAGGAATGTCTGATTCTTGTAGAGGTGAGATGCATGCGAAAATTGGTTCATCCCAATATACTAACCCTGCACGAAGTGATAATGGAAAGCAACACATTGTATCTGGTACTCATCAGAAGCAGAGGCCATCCATTTTCAGAGGAGGAAGTGCGCAATTTATTCTTCCAGCTTTTCAGGGGGCTTGCACACATGCACGAGCAAGAATATTGTCACCGAGATTTGAAGCCAGATAACTTATTAGTGAGTGGAGATACCATTAAAATTGCAGATTTTGGGCTGGCGAGGAACAGGCTACATGAATCAGGGAAGCCACTGCAGTTGTATGTTGTGACACGCCCATATCGAGCACCGGAACTTCTTCTTGGATCCACTCGTTATGACTTCGCCATCGATATCTGGGCGATGGGTGCTATCATGGCGCAACTTTTGGCTGGTTACCATCTCTTTGGTGGCTCCATGGAGATAAATCAGATTTATAAAATTTGTTCTGTGATTGGATGTCCAGATAGCCATAGTTGGCTTCAGGGTTTAGCTCTTGCTGCATCTTTGAATTACAATTTTCCAAAAGAGTTTAGGTTTGTTGACTCTACTGAACGGTTGTCGTCTCTCATAACGGGTGCAAGTACGGAGGCTTTAAACCTAATAAAATCATTGTTGTCGTGGTATCCCAACAGCAGACCCACGGCGAGAAAAGCACTCCAACACCCATTCTTCATTCCCTGTCACAATACCAACACCCCGATTCCGGCGCCTATTCTGCATTCTGGTTATCATTCAAAAGTCCAGGAGCAAAAGCTTCCTAACAATGATAATGGAGAACATGTCTTCTTGTGTAATCCATATTCTGTTTGGCAACAGATTCTTAATTCTATGCCTCAATTCAATCCGCCATATACAGTCAAAAAATCGATTGTGAAACCATTTCCAGTGCGGACGACGTTGCAGATTAATCCAATGGCAGAGCAACAAATGCGAGTTACAACAGAAACTCCTGGATCTGACCCGTTGAGCTTCAGTTCTGCATATGCTATTTGGCGACAGATCGCATAGTATCTCGCACCAGACAGTGTGAGACCGTTCCCAGGAATGGGATCGAAGCTGTTTAATCCAACGGTACAACCACAATTGCTACAGGATTAGGTGATTATGGAGATGCTCCCAATTGCTACACTAGCACAGCCATATAACATAATTGTGGCTGATCAACGGGGAAAGGCTGATAAGATGAAAAAAATCCTTAAAAGAATATATTAAATTTTATTATTGATTAACAAATAAATGGTTGAGCTTCATTTATCTGGTGTTAATATTTTAATTTCTGTTAATCACTTAGGTGGCAATCAATTAGCTATCCAAGTAATTTTTAAATATGATTAGGTAAATGTAAAAAAGTAAACACATAAACGGATGTCTTTATAATAGCTAGGATGTTAATGATTGAAATCACARCCATTTATTTTGTGTGACTACTAAGAATATTCCAGCCATATTTAATCCTGTACATAGAAAACTTATTAAGCACTAAACCCTTATTAAATCTGCCCATTGTCAATAGATATAMGCATTTTGGCTTAACAAGAAGAAATAACCACAATTTCCTGTTGAACTAACGACTACGTCTGCTTGAGGAACTTTAGGTTCTGCATTTCATTATGTTAAAATACCAATTTTGYTACAATTTTTCCTATTTCATTATTTTAACAAAAATACATGGATTTAACCACAAACATGGATTTTAACCACAAAGGTTAAAACACCAATTTTATTTTTTCTTTATTAGTTTTATATATTATATTTTTAAATATGTAGGCGATTTGAATGGTAAAACATTTTATATAATTTTGAAATCATGAATTTAGTTTTATATATTATATTTTAAATCTGTAGATTAATTGAATTGTAAAACATTTTATATAATTTTTAAATCTGTACATGAATTTAGTTTTATATATTATATTTTTATTTAAAAAAAAAAAAAAAGCGTAATTCTTATCATTATAATGGTCAAAATTACATTTTGTTCAGGAGTGTATTCCTGTGATCTAGTATGTCTATATTACTCTCATTCCGTAGGATTTTACATAATCATTACCAACCAAAATCCGTTTCAATATTTGCTTAGTTTTGTCTTCTTGATCCTTTGGGATTTTGTACAAAATTTTTTTAAACCAAAAAAATTTCAGTAGTTAACAAAAAAGTTCTTTGTTGTTCTTGAATTTGTTCATTTAAGAACTCTTGCCTTCTTTCGATGTCCTGTTCGCTTCTTCATTTCTTTCCCTGTAAACATATTGATAGGAAAATGAATCAAAAACTCTTTGTAGTGTTTTTATGTCTTCCACAATATTGACAAGTCTAATATTGTTGCATCTTTGAGTCCTATTTATCTAGTTTATTACATTTTTTGAGTCTCCATAAACTGAAGTTTAGCATAATTATTTGTTCCATTTCCCAAACGTTAAGGTGTAGTAGTGTATAGTAACCCTCCACCTCCACAGGTATAGTGTTGGGAAGCTCCGTAAAAAAAACCACTGTAAAAAAAACCCCACGGTATTGATTTTTCAATGGTTACTTCTCTTATCTCGGAAGGAGCAAAGGAGGAAAAGATTGCCAAACTGTTGAGAGTAGTTTTTTCTGGAGCTAGAGACACCTCATTAAAAATGACTTCATTCCTTGCAAGCCACACTCCCCAGATGATCAACAAAGGTAATATTCTATATCTTTTATAAGATAAGTTCTCCCACTAGTTCCTCCAAGCTTGTTCAAATGTGTGGCCTGCCCATCGTAAAATTTTTTCTAGGGATCTAGAGACTTCAGTCCAAACCATTCTTATATAAGAACAATCTAGGAAAATGTGTTGTGCAGTTTCCCCCTCAATCTTGCACAATGATCCAACAATTTTTCTTTTTTGGAGTATGTCCCACGTTGGATCTTTTTTTGAAAGCACACTCTACCAAAATATTTTTGACTTAGCAGGGAAATTTACATGAACCAGATATTTTTCCACCACCAGACTGGTTCTGCTTGTACTAGATCTTGTATTAAGTGATTGTATCCTTCCTTTGGGGTGTAGATGCCTGAGTCATTTCTGTCCCACACTAGTTCATCTTCTTGGTCTCTAACTCTGATCTGTGAAGATTTTAGGGCTATGAGGTAACTCTCCAGTTCAACTATCTCTTCAACGTTTAAATCCAGTTTGGTGGCTGACTTCCACCCTTGAGTCCAGAGGGTTGTGGAGGGATGGTCAGAAAGGGAGTTTAAGGAATCCAAACCTTTTAATCTTAAAGAATGAATACGGTGATCTGATAGTAGGTGCTTCCCTTCGCTTCCCATCCATGGATGTGCTCCTAGTCTTACCCGGAGTTCGTTTCCTACTTTCCATTCAAGTCCATTTTTGATAATAGAGAAGGATTTTATGTCAGCCTTCCAAATCATCGAGACTCCTTTAAGGGTTTTTTGAGCCCGTCTGATCCATGAATCCACTGAGTCCGGTTCAATGTACTTTCTTATAACTACCTTTGTCCAAAGGCTATTTGTAGTGAGTAGGCGCCAACCCCCTTTTGCAGCCAAAGATTTTGAGAAGACATGCATATTTTTTAGTCCCCATCCACCTAGAGCCTTTGGGACTTCAATCCTTTTCCATCTAACCCAATGTGTCACATGTGTATCTTTCTTTCCACTCCAAAAAAATATGAAAGAGAGCTTTCTAGATGCCTCCAAAGTTCTTTTTAGGATCGAGGACAGTGACATCCAAAAAACTGGGATAACTTCCAAGATTGATTTTACTAGGACTAATCTACCAGCCCTRGAAAGCCATCTATGGCTCCAAGATAATAGTTTTTTTTCCAATTTTTTGAGTAGCCATGTCTAATTCTCCTTCCTATAATCATTTGGTTTTAAAACAAAGCCCAAGTACTTCAATCCTTCATCTATAGTTTTCTCTTTGAAGGGAAAATGTTGTCAAAACTGTCCTTTTTCACTTTTAGAGAGGCAAAAGGAGGTAAGGGTAGACTTCCCTTCATTTACAAGAATTCTAGTAGCTTTGGAGAAAAGTTTTATAGTGTTCTTTAAAGTCTCGACCTCCCCTTTTTTCCATGTTGAGAAGATGAGAATATCATCCACAAAGAGAAGGTGTGTGATTTGTAGATTAGTGGAAATATTAATGCCTAGATAGGAGCTTGAACGCTTTTCTGCTACAAGATCCCTGCTTAGGCCTTCAACCACAAGCATAAAAAGTAGAGGGGAAAGGGGGAATCCATGTCTTAATCCCCTTTCAGATCTAAAGAAGGTTTTTGCCTAGCCATTTATGAGCACTGAGAAAGAAACAATTGTAATGCAACACATAATCCATCCGATGAAAGGGATTGTAAAGCCTAAGTGAGTTAAAATAAGTCAAATAACATCCAACTTCCTCTATCATAGGCTTTTGAAAGATCATATTTTAGCACCACACGTTTTAGCTTTCTGGTCTTTATGCTGTCTAAAGCTTCCTCTTCCACCCCTATCACTTCATGGATCTGTCTGCCTTCCAGAAACCCAAACTGTTCGAGTGAGATTTTGTCAGAGAGGATTCTATTTAGTCTTCTTGCTAAGACTTTGGACATGATATTGTAGATGTAGTTGCATAGTGAAATTGACCTGAAGTCATCCAATGAGTTCAGATTATCTTTTTTAGGAATAAGGGTGATGAAGGTAGAGTTTAAACTGAGTGGCATTCGTCGAGTTAACCTTATCTCTTCAACTAATCTTAGAATATCTTGTCCAATAAAGTCAAAGAAACCCATAAAGAACTCAATTGTCCATCCATTTGGTCCTGGGATTTTTTCCTTTTGAAAATTGTTCATTACTTCTTTTAGCTCTTCTATGGTTAACTTTTCCATAAGCATTCTGTTATCCTCCTCGTTTGCAAATCCAGAGAAGTACTGTGTCATTCAGATCACTTCTTCAATAGTGGCCTTGTTTTCTACTTTGTAGAGTTCCTGGAAGAAGTTTTTTTCCGATTCTTGACATTCCTTCAAATGTATGTTCTTGATTTCCATCTTGATCTTTAAGTTGCCAAATAGTGTTTGTGAATTTCCTTCCCTTTACATAAGCTTGAAATTTTTTTGTGTTCTCATCTCCACTTTTCAGTCAAATGGCTCTGCTTTTTAATCTCCAAGTTTCGTCTTTTTCCTTAAGTAGTTTGTTTCTCCTTTCTTCCAATTTGAGCATATTTATTTTAGCTTCCGTTGTGGAAAAATCACCACCATCTTCCTCTGATACTTGTTTTAACTGTGATTCTAGTTCTTTTAGTTCCAGGTCCTCCTTCAGAGATTTTTGGTAGGCCCATCTCTTTGTTTTTTCTTTGAGTTTGTGAATATTTTTGACAAAGTGTAACCCTGTTGTCTCGTTGCTTTCTGGGTTGTATATTATCCAATTTTCCTTGACCAATTTTATAAAAGTGTCATCATTTAGCCAATTTCTGTTGAATTTGAAAGGGCTGGGTGGCTTGTTTTCTCCATTCCTTAATTCAAAAAATATCGGATAATGATCTGATATTCCCCCATGTCCGATCCATTGTTTCATTTGAATGGATTTTTCAAGAAGTGTATCCTTTATCAAGAAACGGTCCAATATTTTGGCTACACTGGCTTCACCCACTCTATTATTTCTCCAAGTTAGGTTTGAGTTTTATCGGCTCAATATCTAGAAATTTGTGCTCAACCAACTTTTGTGTGAAGTAACTAGTTAAAGGGTCCGATCTTGCATGTGTTCCCTAGACTTCTGAAAAACCCAAGGAGAAATTTAATTCTCCTCCCAAGATTAAAAGTTTATCTTTTAGGAAAGACTTGGAGAAGACTTTGTCCCAAAAGGGGACTCTGTTAAGACAAGGTCCATAGATGTTGACAATGTTGAGGGGTTCTTCCAATTTCGTCGAGGTAACTGTAATACCGAGACCAGAGTCAAACCCCCAAGAGTTGATGAATTTTATAGTGCGAGAGTTCCATCCAATTTCTAGACCTCCTGACCTTCCAATAGAGTCCAATTTAATGAACTTCTAGTCTGGTAGTAAAGTAGAGAGTATGTTAGAAACTTCAACCCCTTCCCCCAATGTTTACTGAAGAAGAAGGACATCCAGATGTTTTGCAAGAATCACCCTTTTTAGGGCTAGTCTTTTGAGAGGGCCAGCCAATCCCCTACAATTAAAAGAACAAAATTTCATCAAGGTCCCTTTCCCAGGTTCTCCTTTCTCTAAGAGAACTTTCTATAGAGACATGTTTCCCTGCTATTAGGTCAATCTTAGCTTTCTTCTGTGCCATTGAAATGATAGATTTTCTTCCTCTTCCACTTTTATCTGTTGAGAGAGGATCCAAGGCTAATCCTCCTGAAAGGTATTTGTTCAAAGATATTAATAAGTAACGCCCAAAGGAGGTGTCAAAAAAGGATGAAGAAGTGTCCTCCAAGACAAGGGAAAAATGCGTAGGAGGAGGATCCAATGGATGAACGAAAGAGGAGGAGACTTCAGAAGGCATAGGAGTGGTTGAAGAGCAGGGTGGGAGTAGGGGGGTCTGCGAAGGGGAGTGAAGGACTGCAACATGGGAAGGGAGTGGGGGAAGGGGAGGGGAGATCAACCACTCTGTACCATTTATAGATAAATTGTTTATTAAAATAGTAATAGAAGGAGAAGGGTTAGACAAGGTACCTGCAACCAAAAAGGAAGTGGTTTCTGTCAGGACTGTGCTCCGCTGATCTAGTTGTAATGGTACCATTTCTGAGCAAGAAGAGACATTCTGCATAGACACTTCCTCCGTAAAGAGATCCATTTGAAAACCATGATCCATTTGAGAATTGTTGGATGAAGGATTTGTATAATATTGCTGAGAAAAATCTTTGTTCCTACCATACACTTTTCCTCTGGTTCTTAAAGTAAGATTACAACTCTTGATAAAATGGCCATACTGGTGACACCTTCTCCACCTGAAAGGTATATTCTCATAGTCCAATTTTTGAATATAGTTGTAACCTCCCCAACTTAGATCAATCTCTTCACCAAGACCTTCCTTGATGTTTATATTTACTAATATTCTCGCTACCGTCCTTTTTTTTGATTCTTCGAAGGTCATGTCTGAATCCAAGAAGTCTCCTAAAAATTTCCCAATTTTTTTGAAATGATCGAAGGACCAAAGGTGGAAAGGAAGTGATGGTATTCTTATCCATACTGGGATTTTATCAAGTCGTTCTGTGCTTGTGTCAAAGAGTGGGCTCTAGGGTTTGAGAATAAGCGGGGAGTTGTTGATGCTCCAGGATTTACCCAACGCCCACTTGGAGTGCTTAGAGTTTTGGAATGTGAAGGAATACCAATTTATATTTAACTCCACAAGCTCCGGTAGGTATCCCAGTTCATCTTTCCAAGCATTTTGCATCCAATCTCGAATTTTTCTAACCACAAAAATTCTGCCATTAACACATCTTAATATCGTTTGATTTTCCATGTGGGTTACTTGTCTGATCTCGACATCTTCTCCGAGTGATAAGTTCCCAACCCTCCCTTTTGTTTTTAGGCTTTTCCTCTTAAGCCTGGATCCTGCTTCCCTTGGTCATGTGCCACCAAGTGTTGTCTCGTCGTCCGTGTGTGCATGTGTCTTCCTTAAATGTTCTATGGAGAAAAGGTCTGGTCACATCCTCTGTGCTCATCAGGTTCCAACAAGGATGAAATTAAACCCTTGTTTGAGGGGAAGGGTATAGTGGAACCTTGACCCTTATTTGAGTGAACTAGAGAGGCCGCGTCTAGCTTGGTGACAAGAAGGTCATGGGTAGTTTCAGAGGGAGAGAGGATTAGTCCTCCTTCAACATAGTTAAACCAATCTAACTCTACTGCCTGATGCAGACTGAGAAGAGGTAAAAAACCGACTGATGAATTCGAAAGCCTCGACACCTAGGGTTCTGTGAAATCTCCAAAAATTAAGTCGTCAAACATAGTAGGAAATGGGTTGAGGGGGTTGTGAAGGGGGCACTGGGTCAAACATAGTAGGAAATGGGTTGAGAAAAGAAGAGACCCCAAATCCCACCAACTGTTCAATATAACCTCCACCTGTCAATACCTTAGGTGCCACAACATCCACCAAATCTGACTTCCTGTTGATGCCAAAATCCAACATGAGCATCGCGAGATAAGTATCCATTGTAAGAGCATCAATAAAGTGCCAGGAAAAGTCTACAAAGTGACAGGGTGGGAAAAAAGACAGATGAGAAGTTGTAAAAAGAGGGCGAGAAAAACCTAAGCGCATGCTAGAGGTAAAAGATCCTTCGCTGACCACAACATAATTTAGTTTTATATATTATATTTTTAAATCTGTAGAAAAATTAAATTGTAAAACATTTTATATAATTTTTAAATCTGTACACGAATTGAATTGTAAATCTAAATCTACACAGTATGCTTCATTACCATCCAATTGAATTGTAAATCTACACAGTATGCTTCATTACCATCCATATCTGGTAATGAATAACATTATCTTCATTATTTGGTAAATATACTACATTATATTTCATATTAATAACATTCATTTTCAAAATTGCTCATTCTTATTCTTATTTTTATTTTTATAGTATCTTAATATAAGCAATTTGTTTTTCTGAATCAACATAAATAAGACACTTGGATACAAATAAATATTTACTTTATTTTATTTTTCTAAATCTATTATAATCACTTTATTTTACTAAAATATTAATAGATATAAATAAGACAATGGATATAAATACATATTTTTTTAATCTTAGTAATCTGTTTAATAAAATTTGTTAATTTTAAAAATAATAATATAATTTGAATAAGTTTAATGGTTAAAAATATATATATTTTTTTCATAAAAATAGATGCTCCATTTTGAAGGAATAAAATATGTATGTGTAAGCTAATTGTTATTTATTTATAATATCTACTAAATAGAAATAAAATAATTTCGATATAAATTTTCACATGTGTTTCTTTTTAAGAGGTTACATGTTCAAATTCAAAAGGAGTTAGGATATGTATACCTTCTTAAACTTTAGCAATTAAATCTTTAAACGGAGAGAATCCTTTGTCCCACAAATAATAATAATAATAATAATAATAATAATAATAATAATAATATTGGAATTAAAATAAATTATAATTATGCAAATCCTTTTAATTATTAATATGATTATTCTTTTTCACTTTTACAATAAATTATAGTTATATTAAGGAACTAGCTTCCATGTGGCATCTTCTAGATTTGTATCTTTCCACTTAACTAACACTTCCTTGATGGTGCATTGACAAATATGACGATCATGATGGTCCAATATCGCTTCTGGATGCAACAAAATGGAACCTTCTTCATCCAACTCACGGAGACTCGTTTGAGTTTGACACTTAATTCCAATCACTTTCTTTACTCATAAGACATGAAAAGCAGGATGGAGAATAGACTGAATGGACATAGCTAAATGGTAGGCCATGGGCCCCACTTGTTTGAGAATTGTATAAGGACCATAAAATTTGGGTGTAAGTTTTTGATAGTATTTTTCTTTCGGTGAAGTTTGCTTATAAGGTTGCAGACGAAGAGAAGAAAAATGATCATATTTGGAAAGACTATCTACGACCACCATGATGACTGACTTATTGCTTAACTAAGGTAAGCCAATAATGAAATTCATAGGAATATCCCTCCAAATAGTAGGGGGAATCATACGTGGTTGGAGTGTGCCTGGAGATTTCATTGTTTTTCCCTTATTGTGTTGACATGTATCACATTCTTCCATAAAGGTGCGAATGTCTTGTTTCATACCATCCCCCCAAAAAGAAAATTTGACCCATTCATAGGTTTTGGTAAACTCTGAATTCTCAGCTGTGGCTGAAGCATGAAGCTTAGAAAGAATTGTGGATTTAAGTTGCGACTGCTTTCTTAAATAGAGACAACCTTTGTAGCAAAGTTATTCACTTTTCCAAGAGTACCCTGAAGAATCTTGAGACTGGTGTTGCAATTGTTCGATTAGACAAGAAAGTTGGTATCTTGAAACCATTCCTGGAGAACAACTTGGAGCCACTCTAGTACAATGAAGGAGAGATAAAAGAGGAACCCTTCTTCTTCATACTTCCTGGAAAAATCTTCGACAACCACATTTTATTTTCCCTTCCTGTAAATGATCTCATAATCATATCCAAATATCTTGGTCACCCATTTTTGTTGCTCCATGGATGCAATTCTTTGTTCAAGAAAATACATGAGGCTCTGATTATCAATTTTAATTTGGAAATGTTTCTCCAATAGATAAGGATGCTAGAGATCCACGACATGGATTTTAAAATATACTAGAAACAAAAAAGTATGTATTAAGAGAAACCACATTAAAAAAAACAAAAATGATACAAACATTTATTTTCTTATATATATATCATATCCATTACAATATTAGTCGATGAAGGGATATCTTGTCTAAGATCTTTGTTTATTCCTTCTATTCACTGAATCAACCCTACTCGAGCTGTGTACAATCAATATATCTATTGTATGGATTGGGTCGTACTTCCTCATACGACTTCCAGTTTTCTTGTTCGTGGCTATGTACATGAGTTATATTGCCTTTGATATGAGATATCTGCCCTGTCTTAGCTCCTCAATGGTGCCTCTATAATTTGGTAGAGGTGGCTGCCCTGACTCGACTTCTCTAACCCTTACTCGACCTAGTATTTCCTTGGATCTTCTATCTAACCCTTGTCCCCACTAGTGAATATATATATATATCCGCTATACGGATTGGGCCGTACTTCCTCGTACGACTTCCATTTTTCCTATTCATGGTTGTGTACAGAAGTTGTGCTGCCTCTGATATGAGATATCTTACATGTCTCAGCTCCTCAATGGTGCCTCTATAATTTGGTAGAGGTGGCTCGCCTGGCTCGACTCCTCTAACCCTTACTCGACCTAATCTTGACACATATATTCTATCTAACCCTTGTCCCCACTAGTGAATATATATATATATATATATATATATATATATATATAAGTGATCCATGTGAAGTGATGGGAAAACATCTTAGCCATTGGATCTAGAACTTGATCAATGGTTGGGATTTAATATTTCAATGAGATAACTTTGGTTTGATTTATTGTTCCCTCATGACTTAGAGAGCCTTTACTCACTAAAATATCTTAACACTCCCTCTTAGTGAGGAAAGTGTTTTCAATGACTCCCAATTTTCCTCTAAAGTATTCAAATTTCCCTTTAGGTAATCCTTTAGTAAGTATATCTAAAACCTTATCATGGATGGAGATGTACTGGAGATTTACTGCCTCTTTCTGTACTCTATCCCTGATGAAGTGGTACCAAATATAAATATGCTTGGATCTGTCATAGAAAACTGGATTCTCTAAAAGTTTAATACAACTTTGATTATCACAATATATTATGGTAGGATTCAGTTCTAAAATGGATAAGTCAACATGTATCTTTCGAAGCCAAAGGGATTCACAACTTGCTTGACTTGTTTCCATGTTTTCAACTTCTGCATAATTGAGCACTATTGATTTTTGTTTCCATCTGTACCAAAATATCATCCCCGACCCCAAGATGAAGCAACAACCAGAAGTACTCTTTTGATCCATAACACTCCCTTCCCAATCTAAATCTGAGTACCCTATCAGACTGATTTGATCTCCCTTCACATAGTGAAGTCCATATTATATGGTACCTTTCAAGTACCTCAAGATATGCTTGGCTTCAATCCAATGTACTATCCGGGGATCTACCATGTGCTGACTAAGAGTGTTAAAAAAAAACATATGTCAGGTCTAGTATTGACTAGGTACATCAAGAAACCAATCAATTTAATGTAGATGGTGTGACTCACTTTCTATGAATATTTGGTGTTTAAATTCTTCATATTTGTGATCAAAAGGGTAGCCATAGTTTTTTAGTCCTCCATCTTGAATAATTTAAGAATATAAACTGTATATTTTCCTTGACCAAGGAAAATTTCACCCTTCTGTTGCCATACTTAAAGGCCAAGAAAGTAATGCATTAGCCCTAGATATTTCATCTCAAATTATTTTGTCAATTTTCCATTGCAACTATTAATCAGAGTCTCAAAAACTGTAAGAAATAAGTCATCAAAATAGAGAACACGACTGAGGATATCTTCCTTATTCCTAAGAAGGTATAGATTTGAGTCTCCATTACTCTTGACAAATCCAATGCTCTGGAGATAACTGTCAATTCTGGAATACCATGCCCTGGGTGCTTGCTTGAGTCCATAAAAGGACTTATTTAGTCAACATACATGACTTGTTCTCTCATGGATCTAAAACCCCAATGGTTTTTCCAGGTAGACTCAGTCCTTAATCTTTCCATTGAGAAAAGTTGTCTTAACATCCATTTGATGAATCTTCCACCCCATCTGAGTGGCAATATATATCACTGCTCGAATGGAAGTATAGCGAGCCACTGGAGAAAAGGTATATTCATAGTCCAATCCTTCCTATTGAGAGAACCCATGAGCTACAAATTTGGCCTTGTATTTTTTAATTCTCCCATCTCCAACATGCTTGATTTTGAGGATCCATTTGGAACCGACTACAGATTTATCTTTTGGTCTGGGTACAATTTCCCAAAATTCATTCTTCATTATTGAGTAATATTCTTATATCATTCATCTTTCCATACCTACTTCTTGATGGCTTCCTCAAAGATGGTAGGCTCTAAATCAATAATATTAATCATAAGAGCTACATAACCCGAGCACCGCTAAGGAGGTTTACTTGTTCTGAATGAAGTATTTGGAGTTTTTAATTGTTCTTGGGATTATTTCATTATTTTTTATTCCCATTTTGGTTTCCTTTTCTTGGAGGATCCGAGTTTATCTTCTATCTGATCCTCAACCTGACCATCAGTGGTATAAATTAAGGTCTGAGGAGATGGTGAAGTTTCCTATTGCTGTGAGGTTTCTGGTTCCATAGTGTCTAGAGTTAAATTACCAAGCACTCTGTGAGGAATCCTATTCTGAATATATACTTCAGTATTATAAGCTTCTTCCAAAAGAAACTTTTGTAGATCCTCGTCATGCTGCGTTGCTTTATCGTCCCCAACAATAGATCCATTTTTTCATTCAGATACCCTATTTTGCTAAGGGGTATAAGGAACATTTATCTCCCTCTTAATACCTTCTCATGAAAATAATTTCTTGAAGGCGTGATATGTGTACTCTCCTCCATTGTCTGATATGAGGATTTTTATTTTCTTTCTAGATTGAGTTTCGACAAGAGCCTTAAATTCTTGAAATTTTCTGAGGACTTCTTATGAGGTTTTTCCCTTTAAAAAATAGATCCAGGTTTTTCTTGAGAAGTAATATATAAATATAATGCAATATCTGTACTTCCCCCCTATAGAAGGTGAATACATGGGGCTACATATATCAGTATGAATCAGGTCCAAAATTCCTTTAGACCGATGATCACTTTTAGGAAACAAGGATTTTGTATATTTCCTTAGAGAACATCCTTTACATACCTCTTAATTATTTGTAATAAAGGGAGGAATTCCTATCACGATATTTCCCAAAATATTAAGATCCCCATGACCAAGATGAACCATACGTTTGTGCCAAATTTCACAATCTTTACTACTGCTGCTACTAGCTATGGCATACTGTGAATCAAACTGAAGCTTGTATAATTTTTCCTTCCTTACTCCAATTACCTACCCAGATCCTTGGCCCATATCCTTAGTCTTGATATATGGTTTTCGTTCTTTAAAATATACCTAAAATCCCTTGTCTTCTAAGGAAGATACCGAGACAAGATTTTTCTTCAATCTTGGGACATAGAGAACATTTGACAAATAAAGAGGCATTGTTGTATCCCTCTCAAATTTTATGGCTCCTATCCCTTTAGTATGATAGGAATAGTCATCTCCAAGGATTATTTTGAAGTCAAATCCATTTTCTTCAATATTTTTGAAATAATTCTTGTGTCCTGTCATATGACTAGATGCCCCGCTATTGATATACCAGACATCTTTGGTTCGAGCACTGGAAAATCATGCTCTACAAGTATCCTCTGTCATCCTAGTGAAAATATGGGATTCTCATGAGCCTGGTTATGATACCATGTAAAATATACTAGAAACAAAAAAAATATCTATTAATAACAACCACATAAAATAACAAATAAGATACATAAATTTCTTTTCTTATATATGTATCAGATCCAACACAATATTAGTCAAGTAAGGGATCTCTTATTTGAGATATTTTTTTATTCCTTCTGCTAACTGAATCAACCCTACTCGAGTTGTGTACAATAAATATATTCATTGTACGTATTGGGACGCACTTCCTCGTACAACTTCTAGTTTTCATGTTCGTTGTTGTGTTCATGTGTTATGTTTCCTTTGATCTGAGATATATGGGTTGTATCAGGTCCTCATTGGTGCCTCTATATTTTGGTAGAGGTGGCTTCCTTGACTCGAATCCTCTAACCTTTACTCAACCCAGTCTTGAAGTGGATCTTTTATCTAACCCCTGTCGCCACTAATGAATATTTATATGAAAGTGATCCATGTAAAGTTGTGGGAAATCATCTCAACCATTGGATCTAGAACTTGATCAATGAATAGGATTTAAAATTTCAATGAGATAACTTAAGTTTTATTTATTGTTCCCTCACGACTTAGAGAGAATTTAATCACTAAAATATCTTAACATGGATAATATCCAACATTTCCTTTTCATAGATGGATTGGCCAAAATGTCTCTCCAATAGTTGGTTTCTAGTGAAAGCCAAAGGCTTTCCATCTTGCATGAGGACTGCCCCAATTCCTTTCCCTGAAGCATCACATTCTAGGACAAAAGTGTTGGTGAAGTCAGGAAGTGATAGGACAAAGGTCATTCAAATAGCCTCTTTCAAGGCGTGGAAGGATTGATCAACTTTGGGAGTCCAAGTGAAAGCATTATTTTTAAGGATAACACTGATAGGTGATGCATTTTTCCATAATTTTGAATAAAATTTCAATAATAGTCCATTAAACCCAGAAAAACACACAAGATCTTAAGATTTTTAGGGCAAGGCCAATCCTTCGTACCTTCAATTTTCTTAGGATCCACCTGTATGCCATCCTTGATGACAATATGACCTAGGTACTCTACTTCTAAGGCTCCAAAGGAACATTTATATTGTTTGAGGAAAAGTTTTTGCTAAGAGAGTAGATGGAGAACTTGATCCACATGGGCAAGATGAGCTTTCCATGTTTTACTATAGATGAGAATATCATCAAAGAAAACTAAGAAAAAATGACAAAGGAAAGGACATAAGATATGATTCATGAAACTTTGGAAAGTGGAGGGAGAATTACATAGGTCAAATAGCATGAACAAGAACTCATAGTGACCCTCATGAGTTTTAAGTGAAGTCTTGGGAATATCTTCCTCTTTCACATGTATCTAGTGGTAGCCAAAACATAGATCAAGTTTAGTAAAGTACTTAACACTGCTCAATTAATCCAACAGGTCATCAATGACATGAATTAAATTTTTTTCTTTAATTGTGAGTTTGTTTAGGGCATGAAACTCTAGACACATGCACATAGTTTCTTCTTTATTGAGTACCATGACCATAAGAGAATAATATGGGATAGTACTAGGACGAATAACACTTGGTTCGAGCAATTCTTGAACAATTTTCTCAATTTCATTCTTCTAGGAAAATGGATAATGATAAGGGTTAACATTGGGATGAAGACTACCCGAGACTAGAGGAATGGAATTATAATGAACACCACGAGAAGGGGGAAGTCATGGGGAATGGAAAAAAAAGAAGGTTTTTGAAGATTATAGATTGGAGGTCAAGATGCAAAAAAGGTGTCTCAACTACTTGAATGTAATGGAGTTGAGAAATAATGCTTGAATGAACTTTATATGAATCTTTTCCATTATATGGGAACTGATGATCTCAAGGGAGCATGTTGTGATGCCTTGGAAATCATACTGATGTCCCTCCTATTGGAATTCCATGGTTAATTCATTAAAATATATGAGGATGGGGCCAAGAGTGCATAACCATTTCACACCAAGAACAATGTCAGAACCACCCATTTCAATAGAAAACATATGAGATTTCAGGTTGTACTAACCAATTTGGAGGCAGACATTTTCAAAAAGCCCCCCACATTTCACGTAACGACCATAGGAAATCATGATTTAAATTTTTTTGACTGCACGGATACATCGATTGGTTTCTTGGGAAATGTGATGATGAATAAAATTATGGGTGCTGGAACTATAAATTAGGATGATGACCTTCTGATGATTAATGTAAACAATTAACTTGAGGGTTAGGGGAGCATAGAAGCTAGTGAGGGCCTTCAATGAAATGACCATTTCGTCTTCTGGTGGATCATAGGGTGGAGTTGTAAGTTTTAAACTTGTGATGTAAAGCAATGCATACATATTATTAAGCAAAACATAAAGTAATCAATGATTCATACACACAGTACACAAAGATTTACGTTGGAAACCCTTAACTGGGAGAAAACCAACCTTCCTTGGTGCCACACCTTTCAACTCTTCATTTTATTAATTTCACCATTCAAAATACAATATATACAATATTTTAGGTATTCTGTAGCTACCAAAACCCTAATCCATTAATTCTAGATTAATTTGGAAAACTGCTAAAAATAGCAAAATACGCTAAAATAGCAAAAACCACCCAAAAAAAACATTTCGGGGAGCTGCCCTGAACATTGCATGTAACCAGGGGGGGGGAAACCTCCCCCCCACCCAAGGAAAGTTCCCGACGCACACAACACATGGGGAAAAGTAAGTTGGGATCATTAGACATAGTTGTCGAATATGACGTGCCCCCCCCTCCCCCCCCACACATGCAACGAATATAACACATACCCAAATTTCACTCACTTGTTGTTTTCTTTGCATACAGGGGTTCACAGGATTACATAGTCAACAATCCAGGGAAACAATGCCCATTTTTCCTCTACACTAGTAGAACTTCTCTGTGCTCACAAACTTTGTCAATGAATCTACAACAATATTCAAAGTGTTAACCTTTTCCATCAACACCTTCTTTTCTTCAACCATGTCTCTCACAAAGTGATACTGAACATCAATATGCTTTGTCTTCGAATGATAAGAAAGTTTCTTTTCCAGGAAGATTGCACTTTGACTGTCACAATCTAATCTCACTGTCGTTTGTACCAACCCAATACCTGAACACAATCTCTGTAACCATACTTCTTCCTTGCTTGCAAGAGTGGTTGCCATGTATTTAATTTCTATAGTTGAGAGTGCCACTACAACTTGTCTTTTTCTCATCCAATTGATTTCTCCTCCAAATAGGTTAAACACATACCCACTTGTAGATAATTTTTGATCCAGATCTCCAATACACATGTATGTCCAATACTTTGTCCAATTCTGTTCTTCATTGGTAGAAAAACCAATAATTGGTAGTGCCATGCAAATACCTAAAGATCCTCTTTACTGCTATCCAATGCTCCTTCCTTGGTTGTGACATATACCTGCTCAAAATGCCCACTGCATGTGTAATTTCTGGTCTCGTACATACCATTGCATACATCAAACTGCGAACTGCATTGGCATATGAAACATGGGACATAGCCTCTTCTTATTCCTATGTCTTGGGACACTGATCTACATATAACTTTACACCTATAGGAATATGAACATTGACCGATTTACTTCCATTCATATTAAACCTCTGCAATATTTTCTCAACATATTTTCTCTGATTCAAACAGAGTTTCATGTTTGCACGATCTCTTTTAATCTCCATAATACCAGAATGAATTTAGCAACAATGAGATCCTTCATGTCAAATTTGGAGGATAGCTGTGATTTCACCTCCTTGATAACATCCATGTTATTTCCTACCAACAACATGTCATCAACATACAACACTACATAAATGAAGTGATTACCAACCTACTTGGAATATACACAATGATCATCCCTTCTTCTCACAAATTCCAATCCAAGGATGTATGTGTCAAACTTTTGGTACCACATCCTAGGTGATTGATTCACACCATATAGTGACTTCTTTATCTTACAGACCGGTTCTTTCTTTCCCTTCACTACAAATCCTTCTAGCCGCTTCATGTAGATTTCTTCTTCCAGATCCCCATGTAGGAATGTGGTCTTCACATCCATCTGTTCCACTTCAATATCAAAAGCAACAAAAATAAATAAAATAAATATAATAGAGGTTAACTTGGAAACATGAGAAAAATATCACCAAAATCAATTCCCTCTACCTAGGAATAACCTTTTGCTACTAACCGAGCTTCGTATTTCTCCACTTTTCCTTCTTAATTAAAATTCTTCTTAAAAAACCATCTTCTACTAACAAATTCTCATGATAAATTATTTTGGTTTAGAAAATATTTCAAGATCATGTGGTTCATTTTGACAAAAAAATTGGCATCGAATAGATATCTTTTCCATTTTAGAAAGGCATGAATGATTTCCAACATTTCATTATCATATGTAGATTTTGATCTCTCACTAGGGTTTAATCTTTGACTTTCAAGGGCAATGCGATAATTTTCTTGCACGAAAACAACTCCTATACCTACTCTAGATACATCACATTCAAGAACAATTAGTTTTGTGAAGTCTAGGGTAGTCAAATTATGAGTGGAAGTCATTAATGTACTCATCCTCTTAAAATTATAGGTTTTGGCTGCATCATTTCATCTAAAGGCTTATTTTTTCAGCAATGTTGCTAGTGGAGCAATAATCTCTGCATAGTTTTTAAAATAATATGTAATAACCTATAAGAAATTACAAACCATGTAATGATGTGATAATATTAGGAGTAGGATCATTAGTAATCACCATAATATTCTTTGGGTCTACCTTGATTCCTTTTATTGATACAACATGAACTATAAATTCTCTCTCCTCTTCGAAAATTGCATTTTTCTTTTGTTTCATATAATTCATTTTATTCTAATAGTTTTAACACAATCTATACTTGTTTGAGGTGCAAGCTCCAACTTTTATTGTATACTAGTATATCGTCAAAGAACACAAGTAAAAAATTCCACAATTATGGACGAAATAAGTCATTCATCACTACTTGGAAAGTATATGGGGTGTTAGATAGTCCAAAATGCATGACATATAATTCATACATGCCTTCATGGGTATAAGAATCAATTTTGGGAATGTAATATCATTTTATTCTTATTTGGAAATATCTTGATTCCAGATCAAGCTTGGAGAAATACTTTTCACTTCCCAATAGTTCATCCATAAACAGAACGATAAACTTATCTTTAATATAATTTTTGTTTAATTCTCCACAACCAATACATATTTTGTAGGAACCATACTTATTTCCTACGAGTATGGCTGGAGATAAAAATGGAATCTTGCTTCGGGTTATAATGCCACAATCCAATAATTATTGAACCAAGCATTCAACTTTTGTTTTGTGTCTACGATACTGTCTATAATATTTTATTGTAACAGAGGCTGATCTAGGGATAAATTCTATTATATGATATCTATATTATTCTGGGGGAAGACCATGAGGTAGGTATTGAAAAAGGTACTATATTTCCCAAGAATATTATCTAGTCCTTTTGGACCATCCACTTTGTTAGAATATCCCTCCATTGAATAATATTATAAAATATAAGGTTGGGATCCATTGTTAATCATTTTATCCATTATGTTGGATGAGACTATTAGTATGGGTGTTTCTTGATTCCATGAAACTTATATTTTTCCCATTTTCAAAAAATATTAGGAATCATTTTTGTAAATTTAACCCCACCGTAACAATCATTTATAACCATCAGGATCCTAATACTACATTTACTCTTATGACTGATACAACATACATAAGAGAACTTAATTGGTAATAATTAATAGACAATTTGATCCAAGTGGATATCGGTGGCCACCCACCTTTTCCAGCTGGCTCAAAACAACTTTCTGGCAATTTTGGTAATTTACTATTTTTAGCAGTTTTTCGGGTCCTGAACTTCCAGAGCCATTTTAAAAATTTCATCAATAGTTTTAGTCCTCAGATAGATATTTCCAATGGGATATTGTACGCCTAAAACAAAGATCGTATGCAAAAGTTACGACCATGGGAAGTTGATGTACTGACTTACCCAAACGGGGCCCACATGACTTTTGGTGTTTCATCTCCTAGGGTTAGGTTTTTGGATGTCTAGGGTTTTTAAAACTCCTGTTTATTGTAAAAAGGCCTTCAGAGCCTCATTTTAATCATCTTATTGTGAATGAGTGCATCTTTCACATCTCTTCTCAGAGATAAGCCATCACCATTCCAACAAACTTGTTTTCCACTGCATTTTATAGTTTCAGCTTATTTCCTTATTGAATAGAAAACTAGTTTTACTATATCTCTGTTATTCTATGTTAAGCATCTGTTAATAATATGTAGTCATTCAGTTCTGCTCATAAAATCTGGATCAATGGTATCAAAGTGTTCTTCTCCTTGTCGTCTTAATGCATGTCCCCAATGAGGTCAGAGTACAGAGAATTGAGTCTTGAGCTTGTTTCTCTTGAGGACCAAAGCTCTCGCACATCGAACCGACCTCTCATGGAAGGAGAAAATAAATATGACAGGACAAGAGATCCTTTCAAAATGTTGCTTGAGGAAGCCCTCATGCAACAAGGAACGAGATTATGAATAATTTCGCGCAAATCCTTTGGCAGCTACCAACAAGCGACACATCTTTTTCGAGCAGAGGAACCACCCCCTTCAAGGTACAAATAAAATTCGATATTCATGTATTTGAAGGTCATATAGATGCAGATGGTGTAGACAAGTGGTTGAATCTACTAGAAGGGTATTTTTCTGTGCATAACTTTTTAAATAGAGAAAAGATTACTTTTGCGCTCCTCAAAGCCGTTCTCGATGTCAAAGATTGGTGCAAAACATTCTGTGAGCAAAAGGAAACAAAGGAACCCTCATTATTTAGAGTCATGAACACCTAGGAATCCTTCAGGGATGCTATTAAGGAAGAATACTACCCTGTTGAAAGTTATGACGACTTGTATACCAAATGGACCACACTGCGGCAAGAAAGAAACCAAGCACTGCCAGAGTTCACAAATATCTTCCATACCTTGCGCACCAAGTTGGGTAAAAATTATTCAGAGTGATATCTGGTGCTCAAGTATTGTGGTTCTCTGCATAGATACATATAGACCAAAATGGAATTTCTGGACATCTCTTCCTTGGGTGCGACCTACCAATATGCCTTCAAAATTGAGCAGAAGCTCAAAAAAAAGATGCAACAATTTGGGCCCGGGAACCCCTCACAGAAAAAGACAGGAAAGGGTGGCCCCAACCCATAGAACAAAGGACAGAGAAAAGATGGAAAATATCAGGACAACTAGTCCAAGTCGCAAGCAAAGAAGGACACCAGAAAGACAAAGAAAGATATCGGGAAGTGGTGTGACTTCCATAAGATCCCTTGGCATAACACTACTGATTGTCACTCAAAGCGGTCTGGTGGCCAAAGTGAAATCCTCTGAATTAGATGCGGGTTCTGACCTTGAGTCAGAACTAGAAAGGGGAAGACAGATCATTGACGTGGAACCTAATGTCACTATTGCTACCACCAAGCTCCAATCTGATGAACCAGATGAGCCAAAAGAAGGAGAGCGCCTCTTCCATTCACAAATGTGGGTAAAAGGAACCCCACTGCACTTCATCATTGATAGCGGTATCCAGAAGAATCTCATTTCAACAGAGGTTGTCAAGTGGCTGGCCCTATCAACAATGTCGCACCCACAACCCTACACCATTGGATGACTCTGCCAAGGAATCGATCTCCGTGTTATCCAACAATGCAGACTATCATACGACATCAAGCCCTTCAAAGACGAGGTATTGTGCAATTTTTTTCCTCTTGAAGTTTGTGATGTTCTTTTGGGCCAACCTTATTTATGCAAACATCATGCTGTATATAAGTCTAGGCCTCGTAGTGTTATTATTAATTTGAACATGAAATTGTATAGGATACCTGAGGCAGTCCCACCTAGTGCTATTTACTTGATCTCTTCCAAGCAATGTAGGGAGGTCATCTCTCAGACAGGGAAGTTTTTCTTCTTCATGATTCTCTCTCAAAATGAGCGAAATATCATAGTCACATCCAGGGTCTCTATGGTTGACCTCTTCACACAAAAAAATCAAGTAGATAAGGTCTTCAAAGAATACTCAGATATCTTCTCCTCACCTACCGAGGTACCTCTGCACTATCAGGTCAAGCACCCCATCGATATGCTCCCCGATGCACCGCTGCCCAATGGGCTAGTCTATTGCTGATGTATGTTAGAGAATGAGGAGATCAAGTGACAGATCCAAGAACTGCTCCACAAGGGGCACATCCATCCCAACTCATCACCTTATGGGAGCCCAATCATGCTGGTACAAAAGAAAGTTGAAACCTGACGACTCTGCATTGATTACCGGTCCTTGAATAAAATCACAGTAAAAAATCGGTACCCAATTCCCTAAATCGACGACCTCCTTGATCAAATCATGGGGGCCAAATACTTCAGTAATATTGATCTGAAGTCTGGCTACCACCAGGTCCCGATAGAACAGACAAATGTATGGAAGACTGCCTTCAAGTCAAAGGAAGGACTTTTTGAATGGTTCATCATGCCCTTTGGTTTGATAAATTCTCCAACCAATTTCATGAGGATGATGGATGCTATCCTGTCACCATTCACCAATACTTTTGTAGTGGTGGATCTGGATGACATTCTCATTTACATCAAGTATTGGGCAGAACACTTGCATCATATTCAATAGTTTCTACACACCTTGTGGCAGCACAAGCTATATGCCAACATGGAAAAATGATTCTTCAACATGGACAGGGTCCATTACCTGGGCTACATTGTTGATCAACATGGAATACATGTGGATCTATCCAATATCCAAGTCATCCATGACTGGCTAGTCCCAACCACACTCACTGAGCTTCGAAGCTTCTTCAGCCTTGCTAATTTCTACTGCAGGTTTGTGTTGGGATTATCCCATATTGCATGGCCCCTCAGCCAAATAACTAGGGGTGGTGGTAAGGAAAAATTTGGGTGGGGATGGTCCCAATAACAAACGTTTGATGATTTGAAGCAACGCTTGTGTTCCAATAATTTCACTACCAGACCTACAATAACCCTTTGAGATCGAGACATATGATTCAGACTATGTTGTGGGTGTCGTTATCACTTAGCACGACCACCCCGTGGACTATCATAGTGAGAGACTATCAGATGCTATCTGTAAGTACCCTACTTACAACAAAGAAATGTACTCCATTGTGCAATCTTGCCACCAGTGGAGACATTACATTCTTGGGAAGGAGACAGTCATCCACACTGATCATAAGCCACTGCAGTTCATGCAGACACAAGGAAAATTACAGAATGACCTCCATCAAAAGTGTTCCACATACTTATAGCAATTCCACTTCAATATCAAGTATAAAACAGGAAGCACCAATTGCATCGTTGATTGCCTCAGTAGACCGTCGATCGCGACATTCACCATGGTGATAAACTCGTGTGGCCATGATACCTCTGGATGGCTCCAACTGTATCAGACAGACCCAGACTTCCCCACCACCTATGAAATGTTGGGTGCAAATGCAGTTGTCGATAATTTCCATCTTCAGGATGGGTTGTTGTGTCGTCTGAGCCATATTTGCGTTCCATCAAGTGAGCGAGTGAAGATGATCTAGGAATCCCACTATAGTTGGGTGCCATGACACTTCGACGTCGAAAAGACAGTGGCGATGCTACAAAAACATTTCTAATGGCCGAAAATTCAATAGGAGGTCATCAAGTATATCAGGTCCTGCAATGCCTGCACTATTTCCAAATTGAACACTAAGAAACAGGGCCTGTACACATCTCTTCCTACTTATGACAGACCATGGGAATCCATATCAATGGACTACATGTCAGGCCTCCCATCCACCAAGAGGGGAAATGACTGTGTTTTTGTGGTTGTTGATCTCTTTTCTAAGATGACGATTTTGGTTGCCTGGAAGAAGAGCATAGCACCAGAATCCACTGCCAATCTCTTCTTTGAACGAGTCTGGGTACATTTTTAAATACCACAAACTATTGTCTTAGATCGAGATAGTCAATTTTTCAACACATTCTGGTCGAGCCTCTGGTCACTTCTGAACACCAAGCTCACCAAATCCACGACCTTCCACCCCAGACAGATGGAAAAATCGAGGTCGTAAATTGAATGATCGTGCATATCCTGCGCATGTATAATTCCAATCTGTTGACGGGCGAAATTGACCGTCCGTCAACTGGAAGAGCGAGTCTGGTCCAGGGTTGTCTAAATAACCCAAGCCGTTTGGTGTAACTCATTCTGATGGGTTTAATGGCTCCGTTAGCCAATCTAAGAATCCTAAAAGAAACGAATAAAAGAGAGAAATAACTAACTAATTACTAAACACACTATATATATGTACATATGTTCAAATGTAACTATATTAGTTGTATTTAAGAAGAAGATATACAAGTCTCGTTTATTTACATGATTTACAAGATGCAAGTTTTAATCGAAACTTATGAAAATCGATGTGAAAAATGATTGCTTCTAGGAAGCACATAAAGAAAGCACATAAAAATATTTATTGTTTTTCTTTTATAAATTTAAAAAATCTTGCAAAAAAAAGTTAATGAAACATGAACATGTGGATAGTCAAAGCTGAACCATACGTTCTAGTTTCAATGATATGTAAATGACAAAAAAATACAAAGAAGCTATCATGTCAGTGAATTAGTGAGGTGTATCCAAGCATTTGTATGAGTGGTGAACATCCAACTGCCATGTCCAATACATAAATCTGCAATGAACCTTATTACTGTTCTAAATAAATTTAGAAGATGTATTGACAACTTAGGTTTTAATGACAGAAAATGAAACATAAACATATACCTGTGATCTCATAATTATACATGATTACAACGAGATAAATCTTGAAGGAATCTATGCATTTTATCATTCAATTTAAAATTCAAAGATAAATCTCATTATTTAAATTGAAGATATAATCATAACATTCGTATTTTGAGGAGAAAATGATAGATGGTATTTATAATATAAACCTCCTACACATCACAGAACATTTAATCTAAAGATATCAAACCTGAACATGTAACAGGATTAAAAAAAACATAAATAACAACATTATAAACAAAAGGATAAAGCTAAGATGCATATATGTCATTCTATTAAGTTTTTGGAATCACTTGTCCATTCTGTAGTCCTGGAAGAAATTGTTTGGATAATAGACTTTAAAGATTGGAAAAATTAATGCATAAATGCTAATAATTAACCATGTATTGATAAAAAAGACTAAAGCTATTTAAATCAATGCATAATCAATTATTCAAAGAATATGAATATATTATAATGAAAATAAAACCATTTTACTTACAGGACAAAAACTATTAAGCAACCTGGAATTCTATATTCTTCTTTGAAAATATTCGTCCATTCTCTCAAAGATTCCAACCATCCATTACTCCATTTTAAAAGAAATAAGAAGTTTACAAAAACAATAATATATAAAAGATAAAGGATTAAAATCCTCCTCTCCAATTATTTGATCCCTTGGCTCTGATCTTTCTCATATATTTATAAAATGAATGAACAGTCTGGGCGTCACTATTAATTTCCGCCACTTGAAATTTACCTCTAAAAGAGACCCAAAAATATCTCAATCGTACATTTGTTTGGGAAAATATCTATGTGGAAGGTAAATGGGTCGATTTTGGATCTGGGTTTTCAACCGTTTCTTCAAATTCCTCACGGTTTGGTTGTAATCAGTTCTGCAAAATTGCCTGTCTGATCTTGATGCCTTTCCAAATTTTATCTGTTGTTGCTCATAAAATTATTTGTAGCAATCCAAAATTATTTTTGGATCAATAATCTTGAACGTATTTCGATAATAAAATCAAGCCATGATCAAATCCGTATCAAATATTTGATAACAGAAACCTGTGAAACAAAAAGAAACCTAAATTAATAACTTAAAAACTGTGAATAAAACAAAATCTAGAAAAATAAAAAATGAATTTAAACTAACTATAACTTATAAACAAACATTATTTATAATTTGTTTTCAAATATGATTGGAAGCTTCAAGTTAATGAAGGAAAAATATTAATTTTAGTTTTTTACAAAATCAAACAAATGATAGATAATTTTATTATTATTATTATTTTGAAATGAGATGCAAAATGAAAAAAGAATTTAATTAATTAATATCACCAAATGATTTCATGAAAATGAGAAACCAACAAAGATATTATTTGATAAAGTATTGAACACATTATTCAAAATAGTCAAACTTTCTAATGAGCAAAATAATGAACACATAATCATAATTTAAACGAAAGTAAACATTTGATAAAAAATAACGTTTTTGTTTAAATTGAGATTTTTATGCTCGTTTATAACTTTTGACATATACTCTTGTAATAAATGTCTCATACTAAAGTGAATGTCTTAAATTTGTCTCAAAGCAAGCCAAGGAATAGAACTATTTGAAAAGGTTGATTCTGTAGCTCATTATAATTATCAAGATTCTAATAAGGGCCCTTTAAATTTTGTAAAAAAATTATAGGGAGTTGTTGGGGCCCAACAAAATCACCCTCTCAAATGGGATGAGTGTCTTCCCTATGTCCAACATAGTTACAACTGAGCACTGCATATCTCAAATGGCCACAACCCCTTTCAAGTGGGGTTGGGATTCCAACCATTAGGTCCCATAAATGTTGCACTTCCCCTTGCGGTCACCTCGACCGACTCATCTCCTGCTCCAATTGAACCTGAAAATGCCACCCGGTTCATTGAGTGGATCCAGTACATCTGCCAACAGGTTTAAGATATCCTACAAAAGTCCAATGACAAGTACAAGCAACGCCATGATCAACATCAGGTGCCACATAAGTTTCAAGTGGGCGACAAAGTTTGGTTGCACTTGCAGAAATAACACCTTACATGACCCCATTAGAAGCTTCTCCCACTCTGTTATGGGATGTACACCATCACTAAGTCTGTGGAGGATAATTATTTTGAGCTCAACATTCCTCCTTTCCTTGGCCTACACTTAGTGTTCAATGTGGACCTCCTACGACCTTATTTCCCACCATTATTGGACACCTTAGACGTAGTACAACAACTGACACCAACAGATCTCAACCCCAACTGCATACAATAGGAATACAATGATCAGATTGTGGACACATAGATCAAGGGCACTCGACAGCAAAGGATCCATCTTTATCGAGTCCTCAAAGCAGGGCAGTTCCTTCACCAAGGCAAGTGGCTCACCCGGGGCCAAATTCAACAAAAATTTCCTCATCTGATGGAGGAACTCAACGCAATGGATAACATTGCTTCCTGAGGAGGGAGAATTGATCTAGGTGGATATCGGTGGCCACCCACCTTTTCCAGCTAGCTCAAAACAACTTTCTGGCAATTTTGGCAATTTAATTTTTTTAGCAGTTTTTCGGGTCCTGAACTTCCGGAGCCATTTTGAGGCCCTAAATGAAATTTTGTTTTGGGTATGTAGTTGCATGAAAATTGCCAAAAATTGTATTCCTTATATAGATCTTTACAATGAGATATCATACGCCTAAAACGAAGATCGTATGAAAAAGTTAAGACCCCGGGAAGTTGATTTATTAACTTACCCAAATGGGGCCCACATGACTTGTGGCTCTTCATCTCCTAGGGTTAGGTTTTAGAATGTATAGGGTTTTGACAATCCTGTTTATTGTAAAAAGGCCTTCATATCCTCATTGTAATAATCTTCTTGTGAATGAGTGCAATTGTCACATCTCTTTTTAGAGATAAGCCGCCACCATTCCAACAAGCGTGTTTTCCGCTGTATTTTACAGTTTCATCTTATTTCCTTATTGAATAGAAACCGGTTTTATTGTATCTCTGTTATTGTGTGTTAAGAATCTATAGTCATTTCATACTTCTCATAAAATATGGATCACAATTCTACCTTATGATTTCTTTTTGCATGAAGTAGTTTGTTCCCTAGTATTGTAACTTTAAAGTTAAAAGTAGGGTACACATGATAATATTTAAATTTTTTTCTACTCTATTATTGATGAAATTATGCAAAATTCCACTGTTTATAAGTATCATTAGTCTTGTCTTGTTAATTTAACCAAAAACTTTAAGAGTTTGGGGTTGAGAAATATATGTCATGGCATAAGCAAATAATTACATGACGGTACTTTTAATGATAGATTTTTCAAGGTTTTTGGATTCTTCATTTGAATATCCTAATTCTGTTCAGATGGATATAAATCATTTGCTTCTTACTCTTTGTCACTATCATTGCTATGTACTTTGCAAATGTATACTTTTTTTCCCTTGAATTTGTATCCTAGACTCTAGGTATGTGCATGACATTTAAACACTGATTTTTGTCATTGTTTATGTTAGATGGAGGTATCCTTTTGTTAGGGGGAATATACTTTGATAATGGGGTTTTGGAGTGGAAACAAGGAGGTCATTGATAGGACATCCATGAAACTTGCATTTTTTCCCGTTTCAAAAAAGATTAGGAATTATTTTTGTAAATTTAACCCCAACATACCAATCATTTCCAACCATTGGGATACTAATACTACATCCACTCCTATGATTTCCTTGGGATACAAAGGAGAATTTTATTGGTAATCATTAATAGACAATTCTACCTTATGATATTTCCATCACACGAAGTAGTTTTTTTCCCTAGTAATGCGACTTGAAATTCATAGGTAGGGTACATGAGAATATTTGATTGTTTTTCTATTCCTAGTATAGATGAAATTATGTGAATTTCCACTATTTATAAGTAACATTACTCTTGTCTTCTTAATGTAACCAAAAACCTTAAGAGTTTTGGGTTGATAAATACCCATCATGGTGGAAGCAACAATTGTTGGGATGGTATTTTGATTGTTATATTTATCAACATTTTTGGATTGCTCATTCAAATTTTCTTATTCTTTTTCATATGGAGATAAATCAACCACTTCTTCCTCTTTGTTGCTATCACTGTTATGTACTTTGCAAATGCATAATTTTTTTCCTTGCATTTGTATCCTAGACTTTAGTTAGGTGAATGACATTTAAAACATTGATTTTCATCATTCTTTATGTCAAATGGAAAAATCCATTTGTTAGGGAGAATATACTTTGAGATTGGTTTTTTGGAGTGGAACCAAGGATGACATTGATACGACATGTCAATTTTTCTTTAGTAATTTTGGATTTTAGTCATTCTTGTTCTATGTCCTTGATATCTATCAGTTTGAGTTTGCTTCTTATGTTTTATTTCAATCATGATATGGTCACTCACAATAGATGATCATTTGATAAGTTAGGAACATTTTTTTTTTCCTCAGATAAAAGCGTAATTTTCATTATGATAATCAAAATTACATTTTGTAGATACACCTTCTGGTGTATTCTTGTGATATAGTATGTCTACATACTTCATATTGGGTGGTTCTTTCTTCTTCATCCCATGGGATTTTACATAGTCATTCCCAAAAAATCTGTAATGCTACAGTGTACTGAGTACAGTCCTCAATTTGCATAGTATCCTTCATAGATTTTGTATCCAAAATCTTGTATAATTACATTCATTTACAAAAAAATTCTCTATTGTTCTTGTGTTTGTTCGTTTATGGACTCTGTGATCTTCCAGTGGCCCATCTCCATGTATGTGCCCTTTTTCGAATCCCTGTCTGCTTCTTTATTCCTTTCCCTGTAGACATGTTGACAGGAAAAGAAGTCAAAACTTTTCTGCAGTGATTTTATGTCTTCCACAATATTGGCAAGTCTGATATTATTGCATCTTTGAGTTCCATTTATCCAGTTTATTGCATTTTTTGAGTCTCCAAAAACTGATAACTTTTTGCAGTGTTTTTCAAGGGAAAAAACCATGAGAAGTTTGAGGCTCATTAATTCCGCATAATTATTAGTTCCATTTCCCAATCCATAAGATAAAGTGAAGTAGTGTGTGTATGAGAAGTATAGTAAGCCTCCTCCTCCACATGTGTAGTGTTGGGAAGCTCCGTAAAAAAATCCCCAAGGTGTGGATTTTTCTATGTAAACTTCTTTTATTACTCTGTTCTTTGTTCTTTCTTTTGAGGGAAAGGAAGAGAAAATTGATAGATTGTTTAGTGAGGTTTTCTCATAAGAAATAGTCGCCTCTTTGAATATATCTTCATTTCTTGCTAGCCATACTCCCTAAGTGAGCAGTAAAGGGAGTAATCTGTAAGTTTTGTAAGAGGAGTTTTCCCACCAGTTCTTCTAGGCTTGTTCCAAGGTGTGGCCTTCCCACTGAAAAGAGAATTTCAGAGTGCATGAAACTCCTGCCCAGACCAATTTTAGATAAGTTCATTCAAGAAAGAGATGTTGTGCCGTTTATCTCTCTTTCTTGCACAATGGGCATCTGCTTGGTCTGACAAAATTTATTTTTTGTAAAATATCCCAGGTTGGGGCTTTATTTGAAAGCACACACCACCAAAAGAGTTTTTCCTTAGTAGGACCATTGATCCTCCAAATATTTTTCCACCACCAGAATGGTTCATCTTCTGAGAGTTCTTGCATTAGCCGTGGATAACCTTCCTTTGGAGTGTAGATACCAGACTCATTTTTGTCCCAAACCAGTTCGTCTTATTGTTCTCTTATCCTGATTTGTGAACGAAAAAGGGCATTTCGATAATTCTCTAATTCTACTGAATCATCCGTGTTTAAATTAAGAGTAGAGACAATTTTCCACCCTTGAGCCCAAAGGGTAGTGGAGGGCTGGTCAACAAGTGATTTTAATGAGTTCAATCCTTTTTTCTTTAAAGTGGCTAGTCGCTGATCTGAGAGTAAGTGTTTTCCTTCAATTCCTGTCCAAGGATCAGTCCCTAGCCTTACTCGGAGTCTGTTTCCTACCTTCCAAGCAAGATCGCCTTCTATTACATGGAAATATTTTATCATTGCCTTCCAAATCGTTGAGGCACCTCTGAGAGTTTTCTGAGTTCTTCTAATCCAAGACTCTAGGGTGTCTGGTTCAATGTATTTTTTGATGACAACCTTTGTCCAGAGACTATTTGTAGAAAGAAGGCGCCAACCCCCTTTAGAAACTAAGGCTTTGGAGAAAACATGTATATTTTTTAGGCCCCAATCGCCTAAAGATTTTGGGACTGGAATCCTTTTCCATCTTACCCAAGGAGTCACATTTGTATCATTCTTTCCACTCCGCAGAAATCTGAAAGAGAGTTTTCTAGCTTCCTCCAAAGTTCCTTTTGGGATCCAAGACAGAGACATCCAAAAGACTGGGATGGTTTCCAAAACTGACTTTACTAGTACCAATCTACCAGCTCCGGAAAGCCATTTGTGGCTCCATGAACATAACCTTTTTTCTAATTTCTTCAGTATCCAAGACCAATCCTCCTTTCTGTAATCATTTGGTTTCAAAGTGAATCCCAAGTACTTGAGTCCTTCATCAATCGTTTTCTCTTCAAAAGGGAAGTGAATTTTGTATCGACTTTTTTCCATTTCTGAGAGACAAAAGGTGGTGAGAGTAGACTTTCCTTCGTTTATTATCATTCCTGTAGCTTTGGAGAAGAGTTTCATAGTGTTATGTAGATTGTCATCTTCCCCTCTAGTTCCTGCAGAGAAGACAAGGATGTCATCTACAAAGAGAAGGTGGGTTACATGAAGAGTATTGGAAATATTGATGCCTGGAAAAGACCCAACTTGTTTTTCTGCTGCTAAAGCCCTGCTTAATGCTTCAACAACAAGAAGAAACAAAAGAGGGGAAAGTGGACAACCTTGTCTTAAGCCTCTTTCAGATCTAAAAAAGTCTGTGGCTGACCCATTTATGAGGACTGAGAAAGTTATAGTTGTAATACAACACATGATCCATCTGATAAATGGAACTGTAAAGCCTAAATGTGTTAAAAGCAATCGTAAATAGAGCCAACTTACCCTATCATAGGCTTTGGAAAGATTGATTTTAAGAACCACACTCTTTAGCTTCCTGGTCTTTATGTTGAGTAGGGCTTCTTGTGTCACTGCAATTGCTTCGTGTATCTGCCTACTCTCTAGGAATCCAATTTTTTCCAAGGATATTTTGTTAGAAAGTAGAGTCTCAAGTCTTCTGGCTATGACTTTGGAGATGATATTGTAGATGCAATTGCACAGGGAGATAGGTCTGAAGTCATCCAGGGTGTTCGGGATGTCCTTCTTTGGAATAAGTGCAATAAAAGTTGAGTTTAAACTCAAAGGCATTTGTCCAGTAAGACTTGTCTCTTCAACTAGGCTTAGTATATCTAGTCCAATAGAATCAAAGAAGCCCAGGAAGAACTCAATTGTCCATGCATCTGGTCCTGGGATTTTTTCCTTTTGAAAACTATTCAATACAACCTTAAGTTCTTGTAGTGTTACCTTTTCCATAAGCATTCTATTATCTTCCTCACTAGTAAAGCTCATAAAGTACTGTACCATTCGAATCACTTCTTCAATAGTGGCCTTGTTTTTCGTTTTGTAGAGATCCTGGAAGAACTTTTTTCCAATTTTCGCCATTCCTTCAAAGGTATGTTCCTTTTTTTCCGTCTTGATCCTTTAACTGCCAGATTGAGTTTATGCACCTTCTACCTTTTGCATATTCTTGGAAGAATTTTGTGTTCTCATCTCCACTCTTTAGCCAAGTGGATTTGTTTTTTAATATCCATGTATCTTCTTTTTCCTTTAGTAGTCTGTTTCTCTTGTCTTCCAATTTTAGCAAACTTAGTTTGGCATTTGTTGTCTCAAATCCTCCACCCTGATCTTATGAAATAAGGTTTAATTTTGATTCTAGTTCCTTCAGTTCCAAATCCTTTTTTAGGAGTTTTTGATGTGCCCAGGTCTTTGTCTTCTCTTTGATAATGTGTAGGTGTTTTACAAAGTGTAGACCTGCCGTCTCATTGCTTCCTGGGTTATAGTATTGCCAATTTTCCTTAACCAACTTTTAAAAAGTTTCAACACTGAGCCATGTTCTATTGAATTTGAAAGGACTGGGTGGCTTATCCAATCTAGTTCTTAGTTCAAGAAAAAATAGGTAATAATCCAAGATTCCCCCATGTCCTATCCATTGTTTCAGTTGAAAGGATTTTTCAAGAAGTGTATCCTTTATCAAAAAATGATCCAGTCTTTTTGCAATGCTGTCTTTTCCCACTCTGTTGTTTCTCCAAGTTGGTTTGAATTTAACCAACTCAATATCCAGAAGATTGTGTTCATCCAGTTTTTGTGTAAAGTAGGTCGAGAGGGGGTCTGATCTTGCATGGGATCCCCAAACTTCTTTAATGCCTAAAGATAAATTTAAGTCTCCTCCCAGGATTAAGTGTTTTTCTTTTAGGAAGGATTTGTTGAAGACAACGTCCCAGTAAGGGCCTCTGTTGTGACAGGGGCCATAGATGTTTACAATATTGAGGGGGTCTTCAAGTTCTTTTGTGAAGACTGTGATCCCAAGTCTAGATTCAAAACCCTAATGGTTAAGGACTTTTATAGTGCGACAATTCCATCCAATAGCTAGTCCTCGAGATATCCCAATAGAGTCCAAGGTAATGAAGCTCCAGTCTGGTAAAATAAAAGAGAGTTTGTTTTCAACTTCCATCCCTTCCCCCAAGGTTTCTTGAAGGAGAAGTACATCCGGATGTTTTGTGAGAATCATCCTTTTTAGGGATGGTTTTTTGAGGGGACCAACCAAACCCCTACAATTGAAGGAACAACACTTCATCAAGGCCCCTTTCCTAGGGTTCACATTTCTCTAAGCACCCTTTCAATAGAGACCTGTTTCCCTGCTAATAAGTCAATTCTAGCTCTCTTCTGTGCTTTTGAGAAGAAAGATTTTCTGCCTCTGCCAGTTTTTTCTGCTGGAGTCAGGTACGATGCTAAACCTCCTATGTGTTCTCTATTCTGTGATCTTAAGAAGTATATTCTTGTGGAGGTGTCTGTCGAAGAGGTAGTGGACTCATTCGAGGCAGGGGTAGGAGAAGAAGCTGGTTGCACCGGGGGGAGGAGGGAGGAAGAGGAGGCCAGGGAAAGAGTTGGGCAACGAGGGATCAAGGAAGGAGGTGGAAAGGGGGGTTGAAGAGAAAAAACAGGAGGGAACAGGGGAAGGGATGGTGAGAGAAGCCACTCAGGACTTTTAATAGACAAATTATTTATTAAAACAATAATAGAGGGGGAAGGTTAGATGAGGTACCCGTGACCAGGAAGGAAGAGTCTTCTGTCTGAACTATAACTTGCTGGATCGGGCACATGGTAGCCAGCTCTGTACAGGTTTGGACCAAATCTTCGGTCGAAACTTCAGTGAGGCATTCCGTTTGAAAACCATGCTCCTTTTGTAAGTAGGGATCAGGAACCGAAGAACCAACATTCTTCTGTGAGTCTTTATTCCTCCCATATACCATTCCTCTTGTTCTTAGAGGGAGCTTGCAATTTTTAATCAGATGTCCATACTGATGACATCTTCGACATCTGAAAGGAATGTTCTCATAGTCCAATTTTTGGGCATATGTGTAGTCTCCCCAGGTGAGATCCATCTCTTCCCCCATACCCTCCGTAACATTCAAATTAACCAGAATTCTTGCAACCTTCCTTTGTTTTTTTTCTTCATATGTCATATCCGCATCCAAGAAATCTCCTAAGAAATTCCCAATTTTTTTGAAGTACTCAAAAGGCCATAGATGGAAAGGAAGTGCTGGTAGTCTTACCCAGACCGAGATTTTGTCAAGGCATTTTGTACTTGCGTCAAAAAGAGGATTCCATGGTTTGAGAAGCATCGAAGAGTTGTTGACACTCCAAGCTTTACTTAGTACCCATTTGGAGTGTTCACTGTTCTGGAAGGTGAAGGCATACCAATTCCTGTTTAATTCCACTAGTTCCGGTGAGTATCTGAGCTTGGCCTACCAAACATCATGCATCCAATATCGGATGGTTTTTACCGCGAAGACCCTGCCATTCACTCTCCCAACAATTGTTTGGCTTGCCATAAGTGTGACCTAGCTGAACTCCACGTCTTCACCGAGAGCTAGGTTTCCAATTTTCCCTTTGTTCTTTAAGCTTTTCCTTTTCAACCTAGGCCTTGTTTCTCTGTCTTTAACATCTCCTTCCGAAGTATTTAAGTGCTTCTTTGTGTGTTCTCTGGTGGAGAAAGACTGATCAAATTCACTATACTCATCCGGTTCCAGCCTGGCAGAGATAAAACCCTTGCAAGAGGAGAAAGGGACCGCAGATGGTCCTGACTTAGAAGAGACCGGGGGGGTCAGTACCTTTGCTAGAGGGGTGGCCCAGGAAGGTGAGTTTCGGAGAAGTGAGACCTCTTGTTATGGAGTTTACCCATTCTAGGTCAGTAGCTTGAGGTAGACTTAGCGGGGGGAGAGCACAGGCAGGAGTGCTTGTGGGCTTGGTCACCCACGGTTCTGTAAAATCTCCGAACAACAGTCCATCTAGAAGAGTGGGTAGTGGGGGTGAAAAGGGTTCAACCTGGGGAGGAGCGGAAAGGAAGTCACCAGAGTTCGCTAACTGTACGTGAGGTCCTCCATATTCCAAGAAATCTGCTGTCACGATGTCTGTCATAACTGTCTCCATGTCGTCAGTGAAATGCGTGGTGACCGAGAGGTCTTCCATGGTCGTGAGGGAAGGGGTAGACCGCTAGGGAAGGGGAGGGGGGAAGGGTCAGACCGGGAACATGAAGGAGTGGATTTTAACCGCAGGTGAAGGAGAGGGACAAAATAAACCGCAGCCACATGCGGGAAGTTCGCTCCATAACCGCAGACCTCCCCTCTCAATTTTTAAGACCAAGACCGATAAGTTAGGAACATGAGTAACCAATACATGCAAAATTATTGACAAATTCATCCACCAAACCAGACTGTTGCGATTAAGTGCGTTTGGTGAAGAATTCCTTTTCTTTGATATCCTAAAATATTTTGAAAAAATATTTTTTTGAGTTTATCTCAGTCTCTTCTTAATGATTGGGATTTTTAGTTCCACCATAGGAACCAATGATATATCGATTTTTCTCTAGGTGCAATGACGTGAAATTGAATCTCTCTTCATTGTCATACATACAATTCAACTCAAAATAACATTCAAGTCTATTTATCCATATTTTTCTCTCTCTATCATCCTCTCTATCAAACCTTGGTATGCCAATTTTTAGATTGTGTATAAATTATTTAATGGAGCCCATATTTGATAAATATTTTGGGAGTGGAAAAAAGGAGTGGGAATTCAAGATAATTTCTCCATTATTCCTACTTTTAATTGCTTCAAATTAACTCTTGAGATAAACATAGTTCTCATTCCACACCTTTGTTACATTTTCTTTGTCCTAGAGTATTTAGGAATGCTATCCAACTCCTTATTTTTTTTTGGAAAGTTTATCTATAACATTAACATTGAGTTTCCTAAAGATTTCATTCACCAAGTCTATTAATCATTTATCTCATCACCTATGTTTGTGTTAGATGATTCATTTCTTGTGTTAAAAGACAAATTTCCATTGCAACCCCATGCATTCTTTGAAGTTTATGAGTTCCTCATTGTTCCTCCCCGAGAATGGTGTTCCAGTTGTATGTGATTAGTGTGGTAATATAGGGATGGTTTTATAACTTTAGGAACATAGTGTGAAAGGATCGATGCACCATTTGAAAAATATGTAGGGTTTCTAGAATGGTGATTCGATAGTATCTAGTATCCTCACATGCTGGTAGATGGTCAACATGATGTATTTTCTCATAATTTTTGTCCTCTTTTCTTGAGCCACTCAATATCCAATATGCCACCATGATTTCTAAATTTCAATGTCCCGATGACAAATAAAATCAACATTATTTTTCTTCCTTCATCTCTCATGAAATATCCCAATCAACCAATTAGGTGAATTGACTATTTATAGTCCCCGACGATGCAACTTCACAAAGTTATGTGCCAATTCATGTCTCAATTATGGATGGTCATTGAATTGGCATCGCACAATCCTAGGCCACGTACTATTATCACACAAATTCATTTGTAGAAACCATTGTTCGTTACAGTCTTCAAGAGTTAATTCACAAAAAATTATGGCTCTGATACTAATCGGAGGAGATTGGGACAAGTATATAATAAATATATATTTTATTAATATTTCCAAGTCCAAGTTACAATGGAGGAATGGATAGCATTTAATACAAGTAAACCATAAAGATATGCAACTCTTCATTGGATGGCGGTTTACACATTATTTGATTATCTATTCACAACTGATTGTTAAATTATTTTTGGTATATTACACATAATTTAAGTTCATTATATTATGCCAACAAACAAACATTTCATCACAATTATAGTAGAGGCATTGGTATTGACACAATTTTACCACTTTGGATGGATTCAACTTATGGAACTTAAAAGGGAATAAGAAGGATGTGGATGTGGTATAAAGGAAGGATGTGGTTGTGGAATAAAAATGGGACATTTGAATTAGGTGGTTGACACGATTTATGCATTCTTAACTAGTTGAGGAGATTGCAACTAGATAGTTGAATGATACATCTTGATTCGAGATTTGGTATCTTCCTTAAGATCATTAATAAAACAATCCTTGAAAAATGGATCAATCATATCTTATGTTTTGATCACCAATCACACAAAAGAAGCAATAAAGTCTTCCACTATGCTGGCTTGGGTGAAACTTGGTAAACATCCCATAAAAATACTATAAGTTTCAAACAAAGAATTTATGATCTTTATAGAATGGTCCTAATAAATGAAGCCCTAATATACCTACTTAAGCCATTTCCATAACTCTCAATGCTCCTTGTCCAAATATAACACTCTGACTCAGGGTTTCAACTATTCATCTTCAATACCTTGGAGGGAAAAGTGCTATTCCATTTTACCAAGCCATATAGTTGGATTTGATCCACTGAAATTATTGAGATCTATCTTAGGTATTCCATGCATCATATTGGGTTGGGTGTCCTAAACGGATGGTCTTGTGTGACAACCACAATTTACTAATGATTCAACATTGTACATTTTCCCTATATAATCATTCCAAACATCGATTTGAATGTTGTTGTTGGATTGGAATGTGGACAGGTAAGTATGCATGTACACAAAAAGGGACTATACTTGTCGATGAGATTATGGGCTAATGGAACCGTTTGGAAGGCGATGGATGTAACTACAGGCAATGTTTTTGCCATCAAAAGAATGAAGAGAAAGTTCTGTCCATATCATCCTGAGTATCGCATATGCTATTTGGCGACAGATCGCATAGTATCTCGCACCAGACAGTGTGAGACCGTTCCCAGGAATGGGATCGAACGGTACAACCACAATTGCTACAGGATTAGGTGATTATGGAATACTCCTGAAGATTCAGATGCTCCCAATTGCTACACAAGACGAAATAACCACAATTTCCTGTTGAATTAAGTACTACGCCAGCTTGACGGACTTTAGGTTCTGTATTTCATTATTTTAATAAAAATCCATGGATTTTAACCACAAAGGTTAAAATACCAAATTTGTTACAATGTTTCCCATTTCATTATTTTAACAAAATTTTAACAAAAATACATGGATTTAACCACAAACACGGATTTTAGCCACAAAGTTTAAAATAGGTTAAAATAACAATTTCGCTATATTTTTTCTCTATTAGTTTAATATATTATATTTTTAAATATGTAACTAATTGAATTGTAAATTTTTTTATATAATTTTTAAATCTATACATGAATTTAGTTTTATATATTATAATTTTAATTTTAAATATGTAGATGAATTGAATTGTAAAACATTTTATATAATTTTTAAATCTGTATAAGAATTGAATTGAAAATTGTAAATCTACGCAGTATGCTTCATTACCATGAATTGTAAATCTACAGAGTATGCTTCATTACCATGGATATCTGGTAACAATAACATCAGTTTTCAAAATTGCTCATTCTTATTATTATTATTATTTTTTATCAAGATACTTCTTCATTATCTTTCATATCAATAACATTCATTTTCAAAATTGCTCATTCTTATTTTTATTTTTAAGCTTATAGTAAGTATCAATTTTGTTTTTCTAAATCAACATAAATAAAACAGCTGGATATAAATAAATATTTACTTAATTTTATTTTTCTAAATCTATTATAATCACTTTATTTTACTAAAAAATTAATAGATATAAATAAGATAATGGATATAAATAACTATTTTTTAAATCTTAATAATTTGTTTCATAAAATTTGTTAATTTTAAAAATAATAATATAATTTGAAAAAGTTTAATGGTTAAAAATATATATTTTTTTCATAAAAATAGATGCTCCATTTTGAAGGAAATAAAATATATATGTGTAAGTTAATTGTTATTTATTTATAATATCTATTGAATAGAATTAAAAGAAATTTGATATAAATTTTTACATGAGTTTCCTTCTAAGAGGTCACATGTTCAAATTCAAAAAGGGTTAGGGTATGTATATCTTCTTAAACTTTAACAGTTAAATCTCTAAACAGAGAGAATCCCTTGTCCCACAAATAACAATAATAATAATAATAATATTAGAATTAAAATAAATTATAATTATGTAAATCTTTTTAATTATTAATATGATTATTCTTTTTCACTTTTACAATAAATTATGTTTATATTAAGGAACTAGCTCCTATGTGGCATCTTCTAGAGTTGTATCATGATAGTCCAATATTGCTTCTGGATGCAACAAAATGAAACCTTTCTTCATCCAACTCAGGAGACTCGTTTGAGTTTGACACTTAATTCCAATCACTTTCTTTAAGCATAAGACATGAAAAACATGATGGAGATTAGAGTCAATGGACATAACTAAATGGTAGGCCATGGGCCCCACTTGTTTGAGAATTGTATAAGGACTATAAAATTTGGGTGTAAGTTTTTGATAGTATTTTGCTTTCAGTGAAGTCTTGCTTATAAGGTTGAGACAAAGAGAAGAAAAATGATCATATTTGAAAAGACTATCTACGACCACCATGATGACTGACTTATTGCTTGACTAAGGTAAGCCAACAATGAAATTCATAGGAATGTCCTTCCAAATAGTAGGGGGAATCATATGTGGTTGGAGTGTGCCTAGAGATTTGACTGTTTTTCCCTTATTGTGTTGACATGTATCACATTCATCCACGAAGGTGCGAATGTCCTGTTTCATACCATCCCCCCCCCAAAAAAAATTGACCCATTCATAGGTTTTGGTAAACTCTGAATTCTCAGTTGTGGCTGAAGCATGAATTTTAGAAAGCACCGTCGATAAAAAGAAAATTTGACTCATTCATAGGTTTTGGTAAACTCAGAATTCTCAGTTGTGGCTGAAGCATGAAGCTTAGAAAGCACCGTGGATTTAAGTTGCGACTGCTTGCTTAAATAGAGACAATCTTTGTAGCAAAGTTATTCACTTTTCCAAGAGTACCCTGGAGAATCTTGATATTGGTGTTGCAATTGTTCGATTAGATGGGAAAGATGGTATCTTGAAACCAGAACAACTTGGAGCCACTTTGGTACAATCAAGGAAAGATAAAAGAGGAACCCTTCTTCTTCATACTTCTTGGAAAAATCTCCAACAACCGCATTTTATTTTCCCTTCTTGTAAATGATCTCATAATCATATCCAAATATCTTGGTCACCCATTTTTGTTGCTTCATGGATAAAATTCTTTGTTAAAAAAATACTTGAAGCTTTGATTATCAATTTTAATTTGAAAGTCTCATCTCCTCAATAGTGCCTCTATAATTTGGTAGAGGTGGCTCGACTCCTGTAACCCTTACTCGGCCTAGTCTTGAAGCATATATTCTATCTAAACCTTGTCCCCACTAGTGAATATATATATACTATATATATATATATATATGAAAGCGATCCATGTGAAGTGGCGGGAAAACATCTTAGCCATTGGATCTAGAACTTGATCAATGGTTGGGATTTAATATTTCAATGAGATAATTTTGGTTTGATTTATTGTTCCCTCACGACTTAGAGAGCCTTTACTCAATAAAATATCTTAACACTCCCTCTTAGTGAGGAAAGTGTTTTCCATGACTCCCAATTTTCCTATGAAGTATTCAAATTTCCCTTTAGGTAATCCTTTAGTAAGTATATGTGCAAGTGCTCATGGGTGGAGATGTACTGGAGATTTACTACCTCTTTCTATACTCTATCCCTGATGAAGTGGTACAAAATCTCAATATGCTTGGATCTGTCATGGAAAACTGGATTCTCTAAAAGTTTAATACAACTTTGATTATGAAAATATATTATGGTAGGATTCAGTTCTAAAATGGATAAGTCAACAAGTATCTTTCGAAGCCAAAGGGATTCACAACTTGCTTGACTTGTTGCCATGTATACAACTTCTGTAGAATTGAGCACTACTGATTTTTGTTTCCGGATGTACCAAAAGATCATCCCCGACCCCAGGATGAAGCAACAACCGTAAGTATTCTTTTGATCCATAACACTCCCTTCCCAATCTAAATCTGAGTACCCTATTAGTCTGATTTGATTTCCCTTCACATAGTGAAGTCCATATTATATGGTACCTTTCAGGTATCTCAAGATATGCTTGGATTCAATCCAATGTACTCTCCGGGGATCTACCATGTGCTGACTGAGAGTGTTAAAAACAAAACATATGTCGGGTCTAGTATTGACTAGGTACATCAATAAACCAATCAATTGAATGTAGATGGTGGGACTCACTTTCTATGAATCTTCAGTGTTTAACTTCTTGATATTTGTGATCAAAAGGGTAGCCATAGTTTTGTAGTCCTCTAGCTCGAATATTTTAAGAATATCAACTGTATATTTTCCTTGACCAAGGAAAATTTCACCCTTCCGTTGCCATACTTCTAGGCCAAGAAAGTAATGCATTAGCCCTAGATATTTCATCTCAAATTATTTTTTCAATTTTTCATTGCAACTATTAATTAGAGTCTCAAAACTTGTAATAAATAAGTTATCAACATAGAGAACAAGACTGAGGATATCTTCCTTATTCCTAAGAAGGTATAGATTTGAGTCTGCATTACCTTGACAAATCCAATGCTTTAGAGATAAATATCAATTTTGGAATAGCATGCCTTGGGTGCCTGCTTGAGTCCATAAAGGGACTTCTTTAGTCAACAAACATGACTTGTTCTGTCATGGATCTAAAACCCGTGTGTTTTTTCCAGGTAGACTCAATCCTTAATATTTTCATTGAGAAAAGTTGTCTTAACATCCATTTGATGAATCTTCCACCCCATCTGAGTGGCAATAGATATCACTGCTCGAATGGAAGTATAGTGAACCAATGGAGAAAAGGTATATTTGTAGTGCACTCCTTCCTATTGAGAGAACCCACGAGCTACAAATTTGGCCTTGTATTTTTTAATGCTCCCATCTCCAACATGCTTGATTTTGAAGATCCATTTGGAACTGACTATGGATTTATCTTTTGGTCTGGGTACAATTTCCCAAACTTCATTCTTCATTATTGAGGAATATTCTTATATCATTCATCTTTCCATACCTACTTCTTGATGGATTCATCAAAGATGGTAGGATCTGACTCAATAATATTACTCATAAGAGCTACATAGCATAAGCACCTCTGAGGAGGTTTACTTGTTCTGAATGAAGTATTTGGAGTTTTAAATTATTCTTGGGATTATTTCAGTAATTGTTATTCCCATTTTGGTTTCCTTTTCTTGGAGGATCCGAGTTTATCTTCTATCTGATCCTCAACTTGACCATTAGTGGTATAAATTAAGGTATGAGGAGATGGTGAAGTTTCCTCTTGTTGTGAGGTTTCTGATTCTAGAGTGTCTGGAGTTAAATTACCAAGCACTCTGTGAGGAATCCTATTCTGAATATATACTGCAGTATTGCAAGCTTATTCCCAAAGAAACTTTTGCAAATCCTGGTCATGCTGCATTTCTTTATTGTCCCCAATAATAACTCCCTTTTTTTGTTCAGATACCCCATTTTGCTGAGGGGTATAAGGAACATCTAGCTCCCTCTTAATAACTTCTCATGAAAATAATTTCTTGAAGGCGTGAGATGTGTACTCTCCTCCATTTTCTGATATGAGGATTTTTATTTTCTTTCTAGATTGAGTTTCAACAAGAGCCTTAAATTCTTGAAATTTTCTGAGGACTTCTTATGAGGTTTTTCCCTTTAAAAATTAGATCCAGGTTTTTCTTGAGAAGTAATATATAAATATAATGCAATATCTATACTTCCCCCCTATCGAAGGTGAATACATGGGGACACATATATCAGTATGAATCAGGTCCAAAATACCTTTAGACCGATGATCACTTTTAGGAAACAAGGATTTTGTATATTTCCCTAGAGAACATTCTTTACATACCTCGTAATTATTTTTACTAAAGGGAGGAATTCCTATCATTATATTTCCCAAAATATTAAGATCCCCATGACCAAGATGAGCCATACGTTTGTTCCAAATTTCACAATCAAATTGAAGCTTGTATAATTTTTCCTTTCTTACTCCAATTACCTGCCCAGATCCTTGGCCCATATCCTTTGTCTTGATATATGCTTTTTGTTCTTTAAAAGATACCTAAAACCCCTTGTCTTCTAAGGTAGATACCGAGACAAGGATTTTCTTCAATCCTAGGACATAGAGAACATTTGAGAAATAGAGAGGAATTCTTGACTCCCTCTCAAATTTTATGGTTCCTATCCCTTTAGGATGATAAGAATAGTCATCTCCAAGGAGTATTTTGAATTCACATCCCTTTTCTTCAATATTTTTTAAATAATTCTTGTGTCCTATCATACGACTGGATGCCCCGCTATTTATATACCATACATCTTTGGTTCGAGCATTGGAAAATAATGCTCTACATTTTTCCTCTATCATCCTGGTGAAAATATGGGATTCTCATAAGCCTGGTTATGATACCATGTAAAATATACTAGAAACAAAAAAATATCTATTAATATAAACCACATAAAATAACAAACAAGATACATAAATTTATTTTCTTATATATGTATCAGATCCAACAAAATATTAGTCGAGTAAGGGATCTCTTATCTGAGATATTTTTTTATTCCTTCTGCCAACTGAATCAACCCTACTCGAGTTGTGTACAATCAATATATCCATTGTGCGGATTGGGACGTACTTCCTCGTATGACTTCTAGTTTTCATGTTCGTTGTTGTGTTCATGCGTTATGTTGCCTTTGATATGAGATATATGGGTTGTCTCAGGTCCTCAATGGTGCCTTTATATTTTGGTAGAGGTGGCTTCCTTGACTCGACTCCTCTAACCCTTACTCAGCCCAGTCTTGAAGTGGATCTTCTATCTAACCCCTGCCCCCATTGGTGAATATATATATATATATATATATATATATATATATATATATATATATTTGAAAGTGATCCATGTGAAGTGGTGGGAAAACATCTCAGCCATTGGATCTAGAACTTGATCAATGAATATGATTTAAACTTTCAATGAGATAAATTAAGTTTTCTTTATTGTGGCCTCACGACTTAGAGAGACTTTAATCACTAAAATATATTAACATGGATAATATCCAACATTTCCTTTTCATAGATGGATTGGAAAAATGTATCTCCAATAGTTGGTTTCTAGTGAAAGCCAAAGGATTTCCATCTTGCATGAGGACTTCCCCAATTCCTTTCCCTGAAGCATCACATTCTAGGAAAAATGTTTTGGTGAAGTTGGGAAGTGATAGGAGAAAGGTCATGCACATAGCCTCTTTCAAGGCATGGAAGGATTGATCAAGTATGGGAGTCCAAGTGAAAGCATTCTTTTTAAGGAGAACACTAATAGGTGATAAAATTTTTCCATAATTCTAAATAAACTTGCAATAATAGTCCATTAAACCCATAAAAACACACAATCTCTTAAGAGTTTTAGGGCAAGGCCAATCTTTCATAGCTTCAATTTTGTTAGTATCCACCCATATTCCATTCTTGATGACAATATGACCGAGGTACTCTACTTCTGAGGCTCCAAAGGAACATTTATATTGTTTGACGAAAAGTTTGTGCTGAGAGAGTAGATGGAGAAGTTGATCCACATGGGTGAGATGAGATTTCCACGTTTTACTATAGATGACAATATCATCAAATAAAACTAAGAAAAAATGACGAAGGAAAGGACATAAGATATGATTCATTAAACTTTGGAAAGTGGAGGGAGAATTACACAGGTCAGATAGCATGACCAAGAAATCATAGTGACCCTCATGAGTTTTAAGTGAAGTCTTGGGAATATCTTCCTCTTTCACATGTATCTGGTGGTAGCCAAAACATAGATCAAGTTTAGTAAAGTACTTAACACTGCTCAATTAATCCAACAGGTCATCAATGACACAAATGGAATTTTTTTCTTTAATTGTGAGTTTGTTTAGGGTGTGAAACTCTGGACACATGCACATAGTTCCTTGTTTATTGAGTACCATGACCATAGGAGAAGAATAGGGGCTAGTACTAGGACATATAACACCTAGTTCGAGCAATTCTTGAATAATTTCTCAATTTCATTCTTCTAGGAAAAGGGATAATAATAAGGGTTAACATTGGGATGGACACTACCTGATACTAGAGGAATGGAGGGATCATGAACACCACGAGAAGGGGGAAGTCCACGGGGAATGGTAAAAACAACTTGGTTTTCAAAGATTATAGATTGGAGGTTAGGATCCACAAAATATGTCTCAACTACTTGAATGGAATGGAGTTGAGAAATAATGCCTGAATGGCCTTTTATATGGATATTTTCCATTATATGGGAACTAATGATCTCAAGGGAGCCTGTCGTGATGCCTTGGAAATCATACTGATGCCCCTCCTATTGGAATTGTATGGTTAATTACTTAAAATATATGAGGATGGGGCCAAGAGTGCATAACCATTTCACGCCAAGAACAATGTCACAACCACCCATGTCAATAGAAAACCTATGAGATTTTAGGTTGTACTAACCAATTTGGAGGCACACATTTTTAAAATGCCCCCCACATTTCATGTAACGACCGTAGGCAATCATGATTTAAATTTTTTTGACAGAATGGATACATCAATTGGTTTCTTGGAAAATGCAATGATGAATAAAATTATGGGTGCTGCCACTATCAATTAGGATGATGACCTTCTGATTCTTAATGTAGCCAATTAACTTGAGGGTTAGGGGAGCATATAGGCTAGTGAGGGCCTTCAGTGAAATGACAAGTTCGACTTCTGGTGGATCAGAGGGTGGAGTTGTAAGTTTTAAACTCGTGAAGTAAAGAAATGCATACATATTCTTAATAAAAACATAAATTAATCAATGATTCATACACACAGTACACAAATATTTACACTGGAAACCCTTAACTCGGAGAAAACCAACCTTCCTTGGTGCTGCACCTTTCAACTCTTCATTGTATTAATTTCACCATTCACAATACAATATATACAATATTTTAGGTATTTTGTAGCTACCAAAACCCTAATGGCTTAATTCTAGATTAATTTGGAAAACCGCCAAAAATAGCAAAATCCACAAAAATAGCAAAAACCGCCCAAAAAAAAACATTTCGGGGCACTGCCCCAAACATTGCGCGTAACCAGGGGGTCCAAACCTAGCCCCCTTGGGACCCCCCAAGGAAAGTGACTGATGCACACGACACAGGGGGTGAAGGAAGTTGGGATCGTTAGACATAGTTGTCGAATATGACATGCCCCCCCACACACATGAAACGAATATAACACATACCCAACATTCTCCCACTTGTTGTTTTCTTTGCATACAGGGGTTCACAGGATTACATAGTCAACAATACAGGGAAACAATGTCCATTTTTCGTCTACACCAGTAGAACTTTTATGTGCTCACAAACTTTGTCAATGAATCTACAACAATCTTCAAAGTGTTAACCTTTTCCATCAACACCTTCTTTTCTTCAACCATGTCTCTCACAAAGTGATACTGAACATCAATATGCTTTGTCTTCGAATGATAAGAAAGATTCTTTGCCAGGAAGATTTCACTCTGACTGTCACAATCTAATCTCACTTCTTTTTGTACCAACCCAATACCTGAACACAATCTTTGTAACCATACTTCTTCCTTGCTTGCATGAGTGGCTGCCGTGTATTCCACTTATATAGTTAAGAGTGCCACTACAACTTATCTTTTTCTCATCCAACTGATTTCTCCTCCAAATAGGTTAAACACATACCCACTTGTATATCTTCTGTGATCCAGATCTCCAGCCCAGTCTTCATCAACAAACACATGTATGTCCAATACTTTGTCCAATCCTGGTCTTCATTGGTATCAAAATCGATAAATGGTAGTGCCATGAAAATATCCGAAGACCCTCTTTACTACTGTCCAATGCTTCTTCCTTGGTTTTGACATACACGTACTCAAAACGCCAACTTCATGTGTAATGTCTGGTGTATTACATACCATTGAATACATCAAACTGCCAATTTCACTTGCATATGAAACATGGGACATATCCTCTTCTTCTTCCTATGTATTGGGACATTGATCTACATATAACTTTAGACCTATAGGAATAGGAAACTTGAATGATTTACTTCCACACATATTAAACCTATGCAATATTGTTTCAATATATTTTCTCTGATTCAACGAGAGTTTCATGTTTGCACGATCTCTTTTAATCTCCATAATCCAAGAATGACGTTAGCAGCACTGAGATCCTTCATGTCAAATTTGGAGGATAGCTGCGATTTCACCTCCTTGATAACATCCATGTTACTTCCTACCAACAACATGTCATCAACATACAACACTACATAAATGAAGTGATTACCAACTTGCTTGAAATATACACAATGATCATCCCTTCTTCTCACGAATCCCAATCCAAGGATGTATGTGTCAAATTTTTGGTACCACATCCTAGGTGATTGCTTCACACCATATAGTGGCTTCTTTAGCTTATAGAACAATTCTTTCTTTCCCTTCACTACAAATCCTTCTAGCTGCTTCATGTATATTTCTTCTTCCGGATCCCCATGTAGGAATGTGGTCTTCACATTCATTTGTTCCTCTTCAAGATCAAAAGCAACAAAAATAGATAAAAGAAATATAATAGAAGTTAACTTGTCAACATGAGAAAAATATCACCAAAGTCAATTCCCTCTACCCGAGAATAACCTATTTGTTGAAATAATGTAACTGCGAAGAGCATTCTTATTATTATTTTATTATTGGATTGAATCCCCATTGCGGATTAATCATGTCATTATTATTATTATTATTGTTATTGGATTAATCCCCATTGAGGATTAATCATGTCGGTAATTGTATAAGGACCAAATCCCCTTTTGTGGATTGATCATCGGACAATTACAAAGGACATAATAATAAGTCGGCCCCAGTAGTTATAATGGAAGACCCAAAATTAATTAAAGGTGGGTTTACCCACCCAGAGTGAGAGGTCGACCCTGCCAGTTGTGACCTTTCACATGTGCCTGTTTGATATAAATAAGAGGCTAGCGCCTCACTTCAAACACACAACTCACTTGCTCATTCTCACATGAGGCAAGCTGCAATTACCAGTTGGAGAGAGGGAGAAGAGTGGATCATCTCTTGGGGAGGACTTTCTGTATTGGTTTGAGTTATCTCTTGAACATTGTATAAGCTATTTATGATAAGGAAGTTTTTGCTGGGTTTTCTTCCCCTAGAGGGTTTCCCAGGATAAATGNTGTGTCTCTTATGAATGTGTATTTCTCAGTGATCTTGTTCTTATTATGCTCTTATCTATTGAAATGCAAAGAACTGTAATAATGGGATAAACATTAACACTATTTCTACTAACCGAGCTTTGTATTTCTCCACTTTTCCTTCTGCATTAAAATTCTTCTTAAACAACCATTTTCTACCAACAAATTCTCATGATAAATTATTTTGGTTTTAAAAATATTTCAATATCATGTGGTTCATTTCTAAAAAACATTTGGCATCAACATAATATCTTTTCAATTTTAGAAATGCATGACTAATTTCCAACATTTCATTATCACGTGTAGATTTTGATTTCTCACTAGGGTTTAATCTTTGACTTTCAAGGGCAATGTGATAATGTTTTGCACAGAAACAACTCCTATACCTACTCTAGATACATCACATTCAAGAGCAATTATTTTTTTGAAGTCTAGGGTAGTTAAATTATGAGTGGAAGTAATTAATGTATTCATCCTCTTAAAATTATAGGTTTTGGCTGCATCATTCCATCTAGCTCAAAACAACTTTATGGAATTTTTGGTAATTTACTAATTTTAGCAGTTTTTCGGGTCCTGAATTTCCAGATCCATTTTGAAAATTTCATCAATAGTTTTAGTCCTTAGATAGATCTTTCCAATGGGATATCGTACGCCTAAAATGAAGATCGTATGCAAAAGTTACGACCCTGAGAAGTTGATGTACTGACTCACCCAAATGAGGCCCACATGACTTTTGGCGCTTCATCTCCTAGGGTTAGGTTTTTGGATGTCTAGGGTTTTTGACACTCCTTTTTATTGTAAAAAGGCCTTCCGTCCCATCTCATCACCTTGCGGGAGCCCAATCGTGCTAGTACAGAAGAAATATGGAACCTGACGACTCTGCATTGATTATCAGTCCTTGAATAAAATCATAGTAAAAAACTGGTACCCAATTCCCTGAATCGACGACCTCCTTGATCAACTCATGGGGGCCAAATAATTCAGTAAGATTGATCTGAAGCCTGGCTACCACCAGGTCCTGATAGAACAGACAAATGTATGGAAGACTGCCTTCAAGTCAAAGGAAGGCATTTTTGAATGGTTGGTCATGCCCTTTGGTTTGAAAAATGCTCCAACCACTTTCATGAGGATGATGGACGATATCTTGTGACCATTCACCAATACTTTTGTAACTATGGTGGATCTGGATGACATTCTCATTTACATCAAGTCTTGGGAAGAACACTTGCAGCATATTCAGTAGGTTCTGCATACCCTGCGACAACACAAGATATACACCAACATGGAAAATTTTTCCTTCGGCATGGACAGGGTCCATTACCTGGGCTGCATTATTGATCAACATGGCATACATGTGGATCCAGCCAAGATCCAAGTCATACATGACTTGACAGCCCCAACCACACTCACTGAGCTTCGAAGCTTCTTGGGCCTTGCCAATTTCTACCGCAGGTTCATGTTGGGATTCTCCCATATTGCATGGGCCCTCAACCAAATAACCAGGTATGGTGGTAAGGGAAAATTTGCATGGGGCCGGTACCAACAATAAGAGTTCAATGATTTGAAGCAACGCTTGTGTTCAGCCCCAGTACTTTCACTACTAGACCTGTAACAACCCTTTGAGATCGAGACATATGCTTTAGACTATGCTCTGGGTGTCGTTCTCACTCAGCATGACCACCTCGTGGTCTATCATAGTGAGACACTATCCGATGTTGTCCGTAAGTACCCTTCTTACGATAAAGAAATGTACTCCATTGTGCAAGATTGCTGCCAGTGGAGACATTACATTCTTGGGAAGGAGACAATCATCCACACTGATCATAAGCCACTGCAGTTCATGCAGACACAAGGAAAATTACATAATGATCGCCATCAAAAGTGGTCCACATACTTACAAAAATTCCACCTCAACATCAATTATAAAACAAAAAGCACCAATCATGTCGTTGATTGCCTCAGTAGACCGTCGGTCATGATACTCACCAAAGTGCTATACTCTTGCAATCATGATACCTTTGGATGGCCCCAACTCTATGAGACATATTCAGTAGGTTCTGCACACCCTGCGACAACACAAGATATACACCAACATGGAAAAATTTTCCTTCGGCATGGACAGGGTCCATTACCTGGGTTGCATTGTTGATCAACATGGAATACATGTGGATCCAGCCAAGATCCAAGTCATACATGACTTGCCAGCCCCAACCACACTCACTGAGCTTCGGAGCTTCTTAGGCCTTGCCAATTTATACCGCAGGTTCATGTTGGGATTCTCCCATATTGCATGGGCCCTCAACCAAATAACCAGGTATGGTGGTAAGGGAAAATTTGCGTGGGGCCGGTACCAACAATAAGAGTTCAATGATTTGAAGCAACACTTGTGCTCAGCCCCAGTACTTTCACTACTAGACCTGTAACAACCCTTTGAGATCGAGACATATGCTTCAGACTATGCTCTGGGTGTCATTCTCACTCAGCATGACCACCTCGTGGTCTATCATAGAGAGACACTATCAGATGTTGTCCGTAAGTACCCTTCTTATGATAAAGAAATGTACTCCATTGTGCAAGATTGCTGCCAGTGGAGACATTACATTCTTGGGAAGGAGACAATCATCCACACTGATCATAAGCCACTGTAGTTCATGCAGACACAAGGAAAATTACATAATGATTGCCATCAAAAGTGGTCCACATACTTACAAAAATTCCACCTCAACATCAATTATAAAACAAAAAGCACCAATCATGTCGTTGATTGCCTCAGTAGACCGTCGGTCATGACACTCACCAAAGTGATATACTCTTGTGATCATGATACCTCTGGATGGCCCCAACTCTATGAGACATATTCAGTAGGTTCTGCACACCCTGCGACAACACAAGATATACACCAACATGGAAAAATTTTCCTTCGGCATGGACAAGGTCCATTACCTGGGCTGCATTGTTGATCAACATGGCATACATGTGGATCCAGCCAAGATCCAAGTCATACATGACTTGCCAGCCCCAACCACACTCACTGATCTTCAGAGCTTCTTGGGCCTTGCCAATTTCTACCGCAAGTTCATGTTGAGATTCTCCCATATTGCATGGGCCCTCAACCAAATAACCAGGTATGGTGGTAAGGGAAAATTTGCGTGGGGCCAGTACCAACAATAAGAGTTCAATGATTTGAAGCAACACTTGTGCTCAACCCCAATACTTTCACTACTAGACCTGTAACAACCCTTTGAGATTGAGACATATGCTTCAGACTATGCTCTGGGTGTCGTTCTCACTCAGCATGACCACCTCGTGGTCTATCATAGTGAGACACTATCAGATGTTGTCCGTAAGTACCCTTCCTACGATAAATAAATGTACTCCATTGTGCAAGATTGCTGCCAGTGGAGACATTACATCCTTGGGAAGGAGACAATCATCCACACTGATCATAAGCCACTATAGTTCATGCAGACACAAGGAAAATTACATAATGATCGCCATCAAAAGTGGTCCACATACTTACAAAAATTCCACCTCAACATCAATTATAAAACAAAAATCACCAATCGTGTCGTTGATTGCCTCAGTAGACCGTCGGTCATGACACTCACCAAAGTGCTATACTCTTGCGATCATGATACCTCTAGATGGCCCCAACTCTATGAGACATACCCAGACTTCCCCACCACCTACGAAATGTTGGGTGCAAACACAATTGTCGATAATTTCCATCTTCAGGATGGGTTGTTGTGTTGTCTGGGCCATATCTGCGTTCCATCAAGCGAGCGAGAGAAGATGATCTGGAAAGCCCACTATAGTTAGGTGCCAGGACACTTCGGCTTAGAAAATACAGTGGTGATGCTACAAAAACATTTCTACCGGCCGAAACTTCAACAGGAAGTCAACAAGTATATCAGGTTCTGCACTGCTTGTGCTATTGCCAAACCGACTACTAAGAAACAGGTCCTATACACCCCTCTTCCTACTCCTAACAGGCTATGGGAATCCATCTCAATGGACAACATATCGGGCCTCCTGTCCACCAAGTAGGGAAATGACTGTGTTTTTGTGGTTGTTGATCGCTTTTCTAAGATGGCGATTCTGGTTTCCTACAAGAAGAGCATCATAGCAGAAGCCACTGCCAAGATCTTCTTTTAACGAGTCTGGGTACATTTTGGAATCCCACAAACCATTGTCTCAGATCGGGACAATCAATTTCTCAACACATTCAGGTCGACCCTCTGGTCACTGCTGGACACCAAGGTCACCAAATCCACAACCTTCCACCCCCAGACAGATTGCCAAACTGAGGTCGTAAATCAAATGATTGTGCATATCCTGCGCATGTATAATTCCAAGCACCCTCACACATGGGATGGGATTCTTCTCTATGTCCAACATAGCTACAACCGAGCCCTGCATAGCTCAATCGACCACAACCCCTTTCAGGTGGGGTTGGGATTCCAACCATTTGGTCCCATAGATGTTGCACTTCCCTTTTCGGTCACCTCGAACGACTCATATCCTGATCTAATTGAAGCTGACAAAGCCACCCAGTTCATTGAGCGGTTCCAACACATTTTCCAACAAGTTCAGGATATCCTACAAAATTCCAATGAAAAGTACAAGCAACACCATGATCAACATCGGGTGCCACATAAGTTTTAGGTGGGCAACAAAGTTTGGTTGCACTTACATAAGGAACGCCTTACATGACCCCATTGGAAGCTTCACCCACTCCTTTATGGGCCATACACCATCACCAAGGCTATGGGGGATAATTCTTTTGAGCTCAACATTCCTCCTTTCCTTGGCTTGCACCCAGTGTTCAACATGGACCTCCTTCGACCTTATTTCCCACCATTATTGGACACCTCAGATGTAGCAGAACAACTGACACCAATAGAGCTCAACCCCGACTGCATATAATAGGAATCCAATGATCATATTGTGGACACATAGATCAAGTGCACTCGACAACAAAGGATCCATCTTTATCGAGTCATCAAAGGAGGGCAACTCTTGCACCAAGGCAAGTGGCTCACCCGGGGTCAAATGCAACAAAAATTTCCTCATATGATGGGGGAACTAAACAAAATGGATATCATAGATTCCTGAGTATGGAGGATTGATCCAAGTGGATATCGGTGGCCACACACCTTTTCCAGCTGGCTCAAAACAACTTTCTGGCAATTTTGGTAATTTACTATTTTTAGCAGTTTTTTGGGTCCTGAGGCCCTAAACGATGTTTTTTTGGGTATGTAGAAGGTGAAAAAATGGAAATAGTTGTAGTCCTCAGATAAATATTTCCAACAAGCTATCGTACACCTAAAATGAAGATCTTATGAAAAAGTTACGACCCCAGGAAGTTGATGTACTGACTTACCCAAACGGGGCCCACATAATTTTTGGCGCTTCATCTCCTAGGCTTAGGTTTTCGCATGTATAGGGTTTTTGACACTCATGTTTATTGTAAAAATGGATTTAGAGCCTCATTGTAATCATCTTCTTGTGAATGAGGGCAACAATCACGTCTCTTCTTAGAGATAAGCCACAACCATTCCATCAAGCTTGTTTTCCACTGCATTTTACAGTTTCAGCTTATTTCCTTATTGGATAGATTTTTTTTTTTACTGTATCTCTGTTATTATGTGTTAAGAATCTGTTAATAATCCGTAGTCATTTCGTTCTGCTCATAAAATACAGATCACAATTCTACCTTATGATTTTTTTTCTCATGAAGCAGTTTTGTTCCCTAGTATTGTGACTTTAAAGTTAGAAGTAGGGTACACATGATAATATATATATATATATATATATATATATATATATATATATATATATATATATATATATACTCTACTCTTTTATTGATGAAATTATGCAAAATTCCACTGTTTGTAAGTATCATTAGTCTTGTCTTGTTAATGTAACCAAAAAATTTAAGAGTTTGGGTTTGAGAAATATACGTCATGGCATAAGCAAATAATTACATGACGGTACTTTTAATGATAGAATTTTCAAGGTTTTTGGATTCTTCATTTGAATATCCTAATTCTATTCAGATGGATATAAATCATCTGCTTCTTACTCATTGTCACTATCATTGCTATGTACTTTGAAAAGGTATACTTTCTTTCCTTGAATTTGTATCCTAGACTCTAGGTATGTGCATGGCCTTTAAACATTGATTTTTGTCATTGTTTATGTTATATGGAGGTATCCTTTTGTTAGGGGGAATATACTTTGATATTGTGTTTTTCGAGTGGAAACAAGGAGGTCATTTATAGGATATCCATGAAACTTGTATTTTTCCCCGTTTCAAAAAAGATGAGGAATTATTTTTGTAAATTTAACCCCAACATACCAATCATTTCCAACCATTGGGATACTAATACTACATCCACTCCTATTATTTCCTTGGGATATGAAGGATAATTTAATTGGTAATCATGAATAGACAATTCTACCTTATGATATTTCCATCACAAGAAGTAGTTTTTTTCCCTAGTAATGTGACTTGAAAGTCATAGGTAGGGTACATGAGAATATTTAATTGTTTTTCTATTCCGAGTATAGATGAAATTATGTGAATTTCCACTATTTATAAGTAGCATTACTCTTGTCTTCTTAATGTAACCAAAAACCTTAAGAGTTTTGGGTTGATAAATACCCATCATGGTGGAAGCAACAATTGTTGGGATGTTATTTTGATTGTTATATTTATCAACATTTTTGGATTGTTCATTCAAATTTTCTTATTCTATTTTATATGGAGATAAATCAACCACTTCTTCCTCTTTGTTTCTATCACTGCTATGTACTTTGCAAATGCATAATTTTTTTCCCTGCATTTGTAGCCTAGACTCTAGTTAGGTGCATGACATTTAAAACATTGATTTTCATCATTCTTTATGTCAAATGGAAAAATCCTTTTGTTAGGGAGAATATACTTTAAGATTGGTTTTTTGGAGTGGAACCAAGGATGACATTGATAGGACAAATCTTATTTTCTTCAGTAATTTTGGATTTTAGTCATTCTTGTTCTATGTCCTTGATATCTATCAATTTGAGTTTGTTTCTTATGTTTTATTTCAATCATGATATGGTCACTCATAATAGATGATCATTTGATAAGTTAGGAACATGAGTAACCAATACATGCAAAATCATTGAAAAATTCATCCACCAAACCAGACTGTTTTGATTAAGTGCGTTTGGTGAAGAATTCCTTTTCTTTGATATCCTAAAATATTTTGATTTTTTTTTTGAGTGTATCTCAATCTCTTCTTAATGATTGGGATTTTGAGTTCCACCGTAGGAACCAATGATATATCGATTTTTCTCTAGGTGCAATGACATGAAATTGAATCTCTCTTCATTGTCATACATACAATTCAACTCAAAACAACATTCAAGTCTATTTATCCATATTTTTCTCTCTCTATCATCCTCTCTATCAAACCTTGGTATACCAATTTTTAGATTGTGTATAAATTATTTAATGGACCCAATATTTGATAAATGTTTTGGGAGTGGAAAAAAGGAGTGGGAATTCAAGATAATTTCTCCATTATTCCTACTTTTCATTGCTTCAAATTGACTCTTGAGATAAACATAGTTCTCATTCCACACCTTTGTTACATTTTCTTTGTCCTAGAGTATTTAGGAATGTCATCCAACTCATTAATTTTTTTGGAAAGTTTATCTATAACATTGAGTTTCCTAAAGATTTCATTCACCAAGTCTCTTAATAATTTTATCTCATCACCTAACTTTGTGTTACATGATTCATTTCTTGTGTTAAAAGACAAAATTCCATTGCAATCCAATGCATTCTTTGAAGTTTATGAGTTCCTCATTGTTCCTCCCCGAAAAAGGTGTTCCAATTGTATGTGATTAGGATGGTTTATAGGGATGGTTTTATAACTTTAGGAACATAGTGTGGAAGGATCGATGCACCATTTGACAAATATGTAGGGTTTATAGAATGGTGATTCGACAGAGTATATAGTATCCTCACATGCTGGTGGATGGTCAACATGATGTATTTTCTCATAATTTTGCTCCTCTTCTCTTGAGCCACTCAATATCCAATATGTCACCATGATTTTTAAATTTCAATGTCCCGATGACATCTCAAATCAACTTTATTTTTCTTCCTTCATCTCTCATGAAATCTCCCAGTCAACCAATTAGGTGAATTGACTTTTTATAGTCCCTGACAATGCAATTTCACAAGGTTATGTGCCAATTCATGTCTCAATTATGTATGGTCATTGAATTGGCATCACACAATCCTAGGCCACATACTATTATCACACAAATTCATTTGGAGAAACCATTGTTCGTTACAGTCTTCAAGAGTTAATTCACAAAAAATTATGGCTCTTATACTAATCAGAGGATATTGGGACAAGTATATAATATATATATATTTTATTAATATTTCCAAGTCCAAGTTACAATGGAGGAATGGATAGCATTTAATACAAGTAAACCATAAAGATATCTAACTCTTCATTGGATGGCGATTTACGCATTATTTTATTATCTATTCACAACTGATTGTTAAATTATTTTTGGTATATTACACATAATTTAAGTTCATTATATTATGCCAACAAACAAACATTTCATCACAGTTATAGTAGAGGCCTTGGTATTGACACAATTCTACCACTTTGGATGGATTCAACTTACGAAACTTAAAATGGAATAAGAAGGATGTGGATGTGGCATAAAGGAAGGATGTGGTTGTGGAATAAAAATGGGACATTTGAACTAGGTGGTTGACACCATCTATGCATTCTTAAGTAGTTGATGAGATTGCAACTAGATAGTTGAATGATACATCTTGACTCAAGATTTGATATCTTCCTTAAGACCACTAGTAAAACACTCCTTGAAAAATGGATCAATTATATCTTATGTTTTGATCACCAATCACACAAAAGAAGCAATAAAGTCTTCCACGATGATGGTTTGGGTGAAACTTGGTAAACATTCCCTAAAAATACTATAAGTTTCAAACCAAGAATTTATGATCTTCATAGAATGGTCCTAATAGATGAAGCCCTAATATTCCTACTTAAACGATTTCCATAACTGTCAATGCTCCTTGTCCAAATATAACACTCCCACTCAGGGTTTCAACTGTTCATCTTCAATACCTTGGAGGGAAAAGTACTATTCCATTTTACCAACCCATATAGTTGGATTTGATCCACTGAAATTATTGAGATCTATGTTAGGTATTCCATGCATAATATTAGGTTGGGTGTCCTAAAAGGATGGCCTTGCGTGACAACCACCATTTAATAATGATTCAACATTGTGCATTTTCCTTAGATAATCATTCCAAACATTAATTTGAATGTTTTTGTTGGATTGGAATGTGGATAGGTTAGTATGCATGTACACCAAAAGGGACTATACTTGTAGGATGATGTGATAAACATGTTCTTATATTTGGTTTATTTTAGAAATCCATTCTTCTATTTGATTGATTTTAGAAATCTGTATTTCTTGTTCAATGATCCTTGTATCAATGGTCGTGTTTTTGGAGGAAACCACTAGCCACTAGGGTCCATTGGAAGGGTTACCGATGAGCTATATCAATGAAATCAATATTGTGCAAGGATTCTATTGAGATATTTCTCCCACAATGGTTTAGTCAAGTCTAGGAGCACCTCCACATTTGTTTTGTCAAAAGATGATCCCAAGTTAACAAAATTTTGAAATTTTTAATATTCTGAATTCTATAGGAATTTTGTTGCCTATAATGAAGAGGTTTGGCAAGGTATTAAGAGTAAAGGAATTCCATGTTCTATATCTCTGTAATATGCCTCAGGTTTCCAAAAATAGTACTTAGTTGGTCTTACACTAACTAAGGAGGATCAACCATACCCTTAAATGTATTATTCAATTCCCATATATATGAGAGTAATCTCCCCAAGTGTTGTGGTCAATATGCTGTAGAGAAAAATAGAAGAAAGGATTTTGTAGGGGTGGTTTCATGTATACTTAGGAGGATTTCGATATACCCAAGTGTATGTGGAAGATAAAATCTATAAGAAAATAAAATATAATGCAGTATGGATTGCCAAGTACCTACAGAGGTGTACAAAGACATCAAACCATGAGACCCAATTGTATTCCCTATGTGTATTTTTCCTAGACGCAATTTGACTCACTAAAAGATAACTCTTTATGTTTATAGACATTGGAACACCTCTCTAACCTTAAACAAATCTCTAAAATTAGGGTCTGTGTTGGCACATGAAGGTTCTTTGATGCCACTTGTAGTGTACTTTTCTTCTTAAAAAAACATTTATTCATATTATTTAAAAAAATCTACAGTTTTTGTGCCAATATTGCACTCTAAAATAATATTAGAAGCCTTCACCTTATGCAATTGTAAAATATTTTCTAAGCACTAAATTAAACTACTCCCTTCACAAAGACTTTAGATTTTATAATCAAATTATTAAACATGGACATTTGATATCAACATTTGCTTTCAAAGCAACCATCCAACATATTATCACTACCATAGCTTGATTAGAAATACATTGAGCTAGAAGTTGTGAATTGGATATTTCCATCAATTACTTCTATTCTCTCCATCGATCCTTCTTGCATCCTTAGTGATTCCTTCGACAATATATCTACCTTTGTATTTAGCTCCTCGTAGACATGCCAAAAAGATAATGAAAATATTTTTTTCATCACCTCTTGAATTTTGTCCATTAATGGGACCAACAATAAAATTTCCCGATTAACATTTCCATTTTACCATTCTATTATAAGATTGGAGTCTCCTATCACATGTAGAATATTTAAGATTTTATTTATTATTATTTTTAAAATTAACCAATATACAACTTAAAGTTCTATTGTTATTTGATTTGTCTCCTACAATTTCTTTGAAGCCAATCTCATAATTATTTCTTAAAAATGTGTTTCCTCCTACTTCACAAATGCTGGGATCGCCTAGGCACGCCATCTCAAAATAACCCTCCATTGTTGTTTTATCTATATGTGGAGCTTTAAGGATTCTTTGTTTCTTTTCCTTCAATGGGAGCCAATGGGAGTCATATCCCTCCCTGTACATAACTTGTAGTGTACTTATATAAAAAAAATACATGGAATTTAAGAGAGATATAAGAAGAAATTTACACTGCAAGAAATAAATAACTTCTAGTGTACTTATATATAAAAAAATACATGGAATTTAAGAGAGATATAAGAAGAAATTTACACTTCAAGAAATAAAAGAGACAACGAAAATATAACATCTATAGAAATAAAACCATCTATTGATATTCCAAAAGGAGAGCAATGTTTAGTTCCCTCTTTGTGGGGGAAATATCCAAATGAGTTGAGTTAAAATACAATGTTAATCCTTGAAAAACATTACATAGATTCTTACCTTTATGAATAGTTTCTCATTATTCAAACTCTAACCATTAATGACCATTTACATTAATTAACCACATGTTAACTAATTAACTAACCTTTCTAGAAAAAAATAACTCTACATATTAATTAATTAATTTTTAAGTATTCAAACTAAAGCAATTAAAGTAACACCTAACAAATCCTTATTTATCACATTCTCATTACTAGTGTGTAGGTTTTCATAGTTAGTCATAAATTATAACATTTTGAAATGTCCACATGGACACTCCACCCATCAACAAATAAAAATCTGAAATAATAATAGAAAAAAGTGATTGGGTGGATATTTATAAGGTTAAAAATAAAGGTTAACTCAAAAAAAGAGTTACAACACATAGTAAAATCTATTTAATGCTAATGTTAAAATTGAAATTATATTTATTAAACTTTATAGCTGCTAGTTAAAAATGATTAAAATAGTAAAGGATCTATTGAAAAAAAAATCTATTTAATGATAACAATTAAAATAGGGAGTCATCTTAGACTCTGATGGTCAAAAGATTGCATATTTTTTGTGGGGTTTGGGGAAGAAGACTAATAAAAGATTGCATATTTTTCCCAGGGTTTGGGAAAGAAAACTAATAACAAACAAAAACTATTGTTGTTTACATGGGTATCCAAATTTCACACTCAAGAAACATCCAAGCCCTCGCTGTGATTGGAGATTTTGAAATAGTTATAAGGGAACTCCTTGGGATCAAAACCTCTACCACTCAACCCTCTAGTGGTCTTCACACACGATTCAAATCTATGAAACAATTTTTTTCCCAAAATCCATTTCTTTCACATCCTTTGTTCTCAGAATAAAGAAGTTGTTCGCTTAGCCAAATCAACAAAATCCATAGAACATGGCCAACTCTTTATCAACCAAGTTTCCTCGCATGCCTGGCTCCTGGTACTAAAATTCCTGGTACTAAATTTTTTGAATCTTAACTTAGACCTACGCTTCTCCTTTTCTCCCCTCCCCCTCGACTCCCCCTTCCTCCTCCTACCTCACCCCTCCCTCCCTTCTCTTCCCCCTCTCCCAACCTCCCCCCTCGCAGGTTCCCTCCTTCCCTCCACCCTCAGATGGGCTCCCCCTCTCGACACACGACTCCTTCCTCCTAACCATGTGTCCCCCCTTTTCCTCCTCATGCCATCCCTTCTGATTCCTATTCCCCCTATTAAACTCACAATGCTTCACTCGTACTCTATGATGCCCTTCCCTGCTCCCATGGTGTCACCTTCCTCTCTCTTCTCTGTGTGAACTCTCATCGACTCGTGGGTAATTCTGGTTCCCTGTTCCATCAAGCGTATGCAGATGCTTTCTCCCTCGCAATTATGGATTATCCTATTTGAATTATGCACTACTACAATGAAACACAAGGCTCTCCACTTGCATTACGGTTTGTTACATTCCTCTTGCATTCTACACTCCAAGAACGAAAATCAGAGCAACCTGATTTTGTACTATGTCACCATCATGTCGTGAAGATCCAGAGCTCCTTGCTCTTGCTCGACATGCATCTCGGAGGAATTGAGAGAGCGATTTTTCTCTTTGCATGTGGACGTCAGGCACGCGGAAGAGCGAACAAACTCTCGACTCAAAGAGCTAATTTCAAAGGGACAACTAGGGGTTGCGGGATGAAGTAGCTAATTTGTAGGGATAACTGCACCAGCAAGAGCTCAAGCACAACCAAGAGCTAAAAATTGCACTTCAAGGGATCAACAAAAATACAAGGCAAATTGGAGCAGTAGCACAACAACTAGTAAGTACTTTAAATCATTCTCAGCACCCATTGAATTCTAATTCTTTCCACTCGGCCACAAGCAACGAACACCCTTTAGCTCCTCCTGCATAGACGTTAGTACCAGTTTGCCCGAACCCAGTAGAAGGAATTGATCGCCTAGAGACAAATCTAGCGGCATACCCAACAAATCCTCACGAGCCAAAATCAATAGACATGTTTTTCCGTTGAATTGCAAACTTTTGTTAATTTTGCACATTTATGTAGCCATTTTCATCACCAACATATTTAGTATCCAACATACAGTTAGATTTTTAGGAGAAGAGGAGAGATTCCACTACTCAGCCCCATCTGTATCTTGGGGAGTTAAAAAAAAATTAAAATAGAAATTATATTTCTTAAATTTTATAGAGTTATAGTCCCTTGTAAAAAATGATTAAAAGAGTAAAAGAACCTTTGGAAATAAAACCTATCAATGTAGTGTAAATGTATTAAGTTTTATCTCTTTTGAGGGGATATTTTTTGTGAGAAATTGTTGAGTCTGCAGATTTGAATGGTTAAACTGTATAATCTAAATGCCCCATAGATTTTTCAGCACATTTAATCCATTTATGCATTAAAAATACAATTTAATTAACAAAAAATTGTAATTTCCCTTAAATTTATATTTATATGACCTGATTTCAAAAAATAACAAAACTTAGAAAATGTTTTCTACTTTACTATTTAAAAAGACCCAAAAATAGATCCACCGTCCTTTGTTATATCTATTTATAAGATTCGACAACAAAGAAAGCCGACCTAAAAATAGACAGCATCCTTCCTTACATCTATTTATAAGATTTGACAACAAAGAATAATTGAACTATTTATAAGATTTGACAACAAAGAATAATTGAATTGATCATCAACTTCTACGAACGTTTGGGCAGAGGTTCAATGTTATTATTTTAAAATTTCAGAGGCAATGGATCGTTATGCTTTTGTTGATGAGATTATGGGCAAACGAGCTAATGGAACCGTTTGGAAGGCGATGGATGTAACTACAAGAAATGATTTTGCCATAAAAAGAATGAAGAGAAAGTTCTGTACGTACGAGGAATGTCTGAATCTTGTAGAGGTGAGATGCATGCGAAAATTGGTTCATCCCAATATACTAACCCTGGACGAAGTGATAGTGGAAAGCAACACATTGTATCTGGTACTCATCAGAAGTAGAGGCCATTAAAATTAGAAGCCAGATAACTTATTAGTGAGTGGAGATACCATTAAAATTAATCAGGGAAGCCACTGCAGTCGTATGTTGTGACACGCCCATATCGAGCACCGGAACTTCTTCTTGGATCCACTCGTTATGACTTCGCCATCGATATCTGGGCGATGGGTGTTATCATGGTGCAACTTTTGGTTGGCAACCATCTCTTTGGTGGCTCCATGGAGATAAATCAGATTTACAAAAAAATAAAATTGGAAGAATTAATTCACACAACACAAAACGTTTTCGTTGCTTAACAAACAAATGGAGGTTACATATATAGCATGCAAATCACTGACTTAAGTGGATTTGATTAGCTAAAAATAGTAAACCTAGAAACTCACAGTTACAACAGTAATAGTTATCTCTTACTAAAGTAAGCTTTATTCTAACACCCTCCCTTAATGCTTACTTTACAAATTACAATACAACACAAAAGATTACAACACTAGAACTTTCATCTGTCTGTCTGATCTGGTCTTCCTCAGCACTGAAACTCACTCTGCGACCACACGGCTTCCGCTCTTTCTTCTCCCTCTTCTTCGAGATTTCCATCGACACATTTAAAGTCAAAACACTTCTGACCATCATTGTAGCACTTGTATACTGCACAATTTGACAACTCGGCTCATTGGGGCTTCCATGATAAAAGGTGCCAATTATTGATGCATTCTATTAACTTGCCTTCATCTGTCGGATTTTTGATTTCGGCTATCCTTCAGTATATAGAAGAACAATTTGGATACTGAATGTCTTCAACATTCCTTTACACAAGGTGACTTCCAATAAAAACATTGTACTTGAAACTGGGGCAACCAACTTGCATCAAGAAACAAGTTCTTATTTTTACATAAACACTTGAACAATAGCACATTACAAAACAACAAGGTAACCTGTAACTTTTGACTTTGAAGCACCGAAGTACAACAATAATCTTCAGTTTTTAACAGACTTCAACCAGTCATGTGTTTCTTA
>ML782519.1:30911-41185 GCA_009831015.1 Picea engelmannii | reverse complement strand
TTGTTTATGTTAGATGGAGGAATCCTTTTTTAGGGGGAATATGATTTGATATTGGGTTTTTGGAGTGGAACAAGGAGGTCATTGATAAGACATCCATGAAACTTGTATTTTTTTCCCGTTTCAAAAAATATTAGGAATTATTTTTGTAAATTTAACCCCAACATACCAATCATTTCCAACCATTGGGATACTAATACTACATCCATTCCTATGATTTAGTTGGGATAAAAAGGAGAATTTAATTGGTAATCATTAATAGACAATTCTACCTTGTGATATTTCCATTACATGAAGTATTTTTTTCCCTAGTATTGCGACTTGAAATTCATAGGTAGGGTACATGAGAATATTTAATTGTTTTTCTATTCCTAGTATATACAAAATTATGTGAATTTCTAATATTTATGAGTAGCATTACTCTTGTCTTCTTAATGTAACCAAAAACCTTAAGAGTTTGGGGTTTATAAACACCCATCATGTTGAAAGCAATAATTGTTGGGATGGTATTTTGATTGTTATATTTATCAACATTTTTGGATTTTTCATTCAAATTTTATTATTCTATTTAATATGGAGATAAATCAACCACTTCTTCCTTTTTGTTGCTATCACTGCTATGTACTTTGAAAAGGTAGATTTTTTTTCCTTTCATTTGTAGCCTAGACTTTAGTTAGCTGCATGACATTTAAAACATTGATTTTCATCATTCTTTATGTCAAATGGAAGAATACTTTTGTTAGGGAGAATATACTTTGAGATTTATTTTTTTGAGTGGAACCAAGGATGACATTGATAGGACATCAATTTTTCTTGAGTAATTTTTTATTTTACTCATGCTTGTTCTATGTCCTTGATATCTATAAATTTGAGTTTGTTTCTTATGTTTTATTTCAATCATGATATGGTCAATCAAAATAGATGATCATTTGATAAGTCAAGAACATGAGTAACCAATACATGCAAAATCATTGAAAAATTCATCCACCAAACCAGACTGTTGTGATCAAGTGCATTTGGTGAAGAATTCCTTTTCTTTGATATCCTAAAATCTTTTGAAAAAATGTTTTTTTGAGTGTATCTCAGTCTCTTCTTAATGATTGGGATTTTGAGTTCCACCATAGGAACCAATGATATATCCATTTTTCTCTAGGTGAAATGACGTGAAATTGAATCTCTCTTCATTGTCATACATACAATTCAACTCAAAATAACATTCAAGTCTATTTATCCATATTTTTCTCTCTCTATCATCCTCTCTATCAAACCTTGGTATGCCAATTTTTAGCTTTTGTATAAATTATTTAATGGACCCCATATTTGATAAATGTTTTGGGAGTGGAAAAAAGGAGTGGGAATTCAAGATAATTTCTCCATTATTCCTACTTTTCATTGCTTCAAATTGACCCTTGAGATAATCATATTTATCTTCCCACACATTTTTTACAATTTATTTGTCCTAGAGTATATAAGAATGTCATCCAAATCATTAATTGTTTTGGAAAGTATATCTATAACATTGAGTTTCCTAAAGATTTCATTCACTAAGTGATCTGAATTTTAGGGGGTATATGGTCTAAATTTGGATACAAAATTCATAAATCTATAAAGCTAATAGATTGTCCATGTGGATCAAGGAGATTCTCACCTCCTCATTAATTAATTGGGATAATAGGTTGTCCATATGGGTCAAAGAGAGTCTCACCTCTCCATTATTGTATTGGGTTTTATTTTCCACTAATTAGTTAGTTAGGTAGTTAGATCTATTATTATAATAATAACGACTCATTTAACGATCTGTTTCCATTATTGGATTTGGTTTTATTTTCCACTACTTAGTTAGTTGGGTAGTTAGATTTATTATACTAATAACAGAGACTCATTTAATGAGCTATTTTTGAATTTGTCCAATGAACCATTTTGTAATGCTATATAAAGGTCTATCAAACATTCTCATAATATCAAGTTACTCATTTTGGATTCTCTTATATTTTCTATTGTTCATTGTGAGATTCATTAGCTCTGAGTGATTTACTAGTAGTTAGTTTTAGAGGTTTGAGTCTCACCTCCCAAGTAATTAATTTACATGTTGTTTTTTTCCATGCTTCTTTTTATGCAAGATTGACATTTCTAAGCTCCTCCTCTCTCGACATTCAAGCCATCCATATCTCATCCTTCGAGATCTGTATCAGTGGTATCAGAGTAGGTTCTCTCTCCATCGGGACAAGGGTTTGAAGCATGTTGAGGGTTCAAACACTTCCAACAATCACCAACCTCCTTTTGGTACTATTGAAATCCATTTGTTGGGCCATACACTTTAAGCATCGTAGTTGGTCCACATGCACTACATGTTTGTTTTTTTTTACCCTCAGATCTTCGTTCACCATTACAAGGAGAACCATACATGGATTCACTACATCTATACATGGATCCACTACATCCATTGGTCTGCAACATTTACAACAAATTTACAGGGTGTCCAGGATGCCCACAGAGGTTCCACAACCTCTACAACAACCCATGCTGCTCTACAAACCCTTGGAATCCTCTATGGCCCTCTATACTCATCCAACTTAAAAGAGGTGTTGTGACCTCTACACAACATTTCAAAGGCTCTTCCATAGCTCATTGGAAATATCTCTTCAAGATATCAAATGAGTATTTCACAAAATCTCATTTGGCTTCCTGGTTTGAGAGATATCATCGATTGAATTTAATCATGTATTTGACCCAAGGAGGCCATGCGTACCACCGTATTCAATGGTAATTTTCTCCCTTCTCTGGAAACTAAATAAGGAGTTTCATATACACTGAAAATATCTCTTCAAGATCTTAAATGGGTATTTCTCAGAATCTCATTTTTCTTCCTGGTTTGAGAGATATCATCGATTTAATCTCAGCATGTATTTGGCCCAAGGAGGCCATGCATACCACCATATTCAACGGTATTTTTATCCCTTCTTAGGAAACTACAGAAGGATTTCCACATATGGATAGAAATATCTCTTCAATATTTGAAATGGGTATTTCGCAGAATTTGATTTTGTTGTCTCGTTTATGAGATATCTTTGTTTGAAGCAACACATGCCTATAACCAACGTGGTTGCGCGCCCTTCAAATTCAGCCTAGTTTTTATCACCCCATGGGCCACCTCAGAAAAATTTCCATATATCAATGGAAATATATCTTCAATATCTCAAATGGGTCTTCGACATAATTTGATTTCATCAACTGTAGAAAAAGTTATGAATATATTTGTAGAAGGATGTTCATAGCCCCCAAAGTCACAATTTTTCCATATTATTTTTTAAATTTTGGGATTTTATTAAAATTCATTTATTTTTCCACCCATGTACAATGCCATTTTCAACTAGGTTATGGGTCAACCACAAAAATACGGTTATGTGTCAACCACACAAAACCCTTCTCTTCATTGGGCATTTTCACATTGTAATCATAATGGTATGATAATGGGGTTTCTATTTTTAGCATGGGTGAAATGATGGGGACCATAATTTTCTAAGTGGGGAGGAATGATCCAAATTTTAGTGGGTATATGGTCTAAATTCGGATGAAAAATTCATAAATCTATAAAGCTAATAGCTTGTCCATGTGGATCAAGGAGATGCTCACCTCCTCATTAAATAATTGGGCTAACAGGTTGTCTATATGGGTCAAAGAGAGTCTCACCTCTCCATTATTGTATTGGGTTTTATTTTCCACTACTTAGTTAGTTAGGTAGTTAGATATATTATTATAATAATATAGGCTCATTTAATGAGCTCTTTCCATTATTGGATTGGGTTTTATTTTCCACTACTTAGTTAGTTGGGTAGTTAGATCTATTAGACTAATAATAGAGACTAATTTAATGAGATATTTTTGACTTTTTCAACTGAACCATTTTGTAATGCTATATAAAGGTCTAGCAAACCTTCTCATAATACCAAGCTACGCATTTTGACTTTTCTCATATTTTCTATTGTTCATTGTGAGATTCATTAGCTCTGAGTGATTTACTAGTAGTTAGTTTTAGAGGTGAGGGTCTTCTTTGAGCCTCACCTCCCAAGTACTTCATTTACATGTTGTTTTTGTCCATGCTTCTTTTTATGCAAGATTGGCATTTCTAAACTCCTCCTCTCCCGGCATTCAAGCCATCCATATCTCAGCCCCCAAGATCCATATCACCAAGTCTCTTAATCATTTTATCTCATCACCTATCTTTGTTTTAGATGATTCATTTCTCATGTTAAATGACAAATTTCCATTGCAACCCAAGGCATTCTTTGAATTTTATGAGTTCCTCATTGTTCCTCCCTGAAAAAGGTGTTGCATTTGTATGTGATTAGTGTGGTTTATAGGGATGGTCTTATAACTTTAGGAACATAGTGTGGAAGGATCGATGCACCATTTGACAACTATGTATGGTTTCTAGAATGGTGATTCGATAGAGTATCTAGTATCCTGACACGTTGGTGGATGGTCAACATGAAGTATTTTCTCATAATTTTGGTCCTCTTCTTTTGAGGCACTCAATATCCAATATGCCACCATGCTTTCTAAATTTCAATGTCCCGGTGACATCTCATGTCAACTTTATTTTTCTTCCTTCATCTCTGATGAAATATCCCAGTCAACCAATTAGGTGAATTGACTTTTTATAAGCTGTGGCGATGAAATTTCACAAGGTTATGTGCCAATTCATGTCTCAATTATGGATGGTCACTGAATTGGTATCGCAAAATCCTAGGCCACAGACCGTTATCACACAAATTCATTTGGAGAAACCATTGTTCGTTACACTCTTCAAGAGTTAATTCACAAAAATTATGGCTTTGATACTAATTGGAGGAGTTTGGGACGCGTATATAATACATTTATATTTTATTAATATTTCCAAGTTCAAGTTACAATGGAGGAATGGATAGCATTTAATGCAAGTAAACCATAAAGAGATGTAACTCTTCATTGGATGACATTTTACACATTATTTGATTATCTATTCACAATTGTTTGTTAAATTATTTTTGGTATATTACACATAATTTAAGTTTATTATATTATGCCAACAAACAAACATTTCATCCCAATTATAGTAGAGGCCTTGGTGTTGACACAATTCTACCATTTTGGATGGTTTCAACTTATGTAACTTAAAATGGAATAAGAAGGATGTGGATGTGGCATAAAGGAAGGATGTGGTTGTGAAATAAAAATGGGATATTTGAACAAGGTGGTTGACACCATCTATGCATTCTTAACTAGTTGAGAAACTTGTAACTAGATAGTTGGATGATACATCTTGACTCGAGATTTGATATCTTCCTTAACACCACTAATAAAATACTCCTTTAAAAATGGATCAATCATACCTTATGTTTTGATCATCAATCACACAAAAGAAGTAACAAAGTCTTCCACTATGCTGGTTTGGGTGAAACTTGGTAAACATTCCCTAAAAATACTATAAGTTTCAAACCAAGCATTTATGATCTTCATAGAATGGTCCTAATAAATGAAGCCCTAATATTCCTATTTATAACATTTCCATAAATGTAAATTCTCCTTGTCCAAATATAACACTCCCACTCAGGGTGTCAACTGTTCATCTTTAATACCTTGGAGGGAAAAGTACTATTCCATTTTTCCAACCCATATAGTTGGATTTGATCCACTAAAATTATTGAGATCTATCTTAGGTATTCCATGCATCATATTAGGTTGGGTGTCCTAAAAGAATGGCCTTGTGTGACAATCACCATCTACTAATGATTCAACATTGTGCATTTCCTGTAAATAATCATTCCAAACATCCATTTGAATGTTGTTGTTGGATTGGAATGTGGACAGGTTAGTATGCATGTACACCAAAAGGGACTATACTTGTAGGATGATGTGAGAAACATGTTCTTATATTTGTCTTATTTTAGAAATCCAGTCTTCTATTTGATTGATTTTAGAAATCTATGTTTCTAGTTCGATGATACTTGTATCAATGGTCGTGTTTTTGGAGGCAACCGCTAGCCACTAAGGTCCATTGGAAGGGTTACCTATGATATATACCAATGAAATCAATATTGTGCAAGGATTTTATTGATATATGTCTCCTACAATGGTTTAGTCAAGTCTAGGAGCACCTCCACATTTTTTTGTTGTCAAAAGATGATCGCAAGTTAACAAAAATTTCAAATTTTTAATATTTCAAATTCTATAGGAATTTTGTTGCCTATGATGAAGAGGTTTGGCAAGGTATTAAGAGTAAAGGAATTCCATGTGATATACCTCTCTAATATGCCTTGGGTTTCCAAAAATAGTACTTAGTTGGTATCACACTAACTAAGGAGGATCAACCATACCCTTAAATGTATTATTCAATTCCCATATATATGAGAGTAATCTCCCCAAGTGTTGTGGTCATTATGTTGTAGAGAAAAATATAATAAAATATTTTATAGGGGTGGTTTTATGTATACTTAGGGGGATTTTGATATACCCAAGTGTATGTGGAAGATAAAATCTATAAGAAAATTAAATATAATGTAGTATGGATTGCCAAGTACCTACAAAGGTGTACAAAGGCATCAAACCATGAGACTCACTTCTATTCCCTACGTGTATTTTTCCTAGACACAATTTGACTCATTGAAAGATAACTCTCTATGTTTATAGACATTGGAACACGTCTCTAACCTTAAAAAAAAATCTAAAATTAGGGTCTGTGTTGGCACATGAAGGTTCTTTAATGCCACTTGTAGTGTACTTTTCTTCTTCCAAAAAAACATTTATTCATATTATTTAAACAAATCTACCATTTTTGTGCCAATCTTGCACTCTCAAAAAAGATTAGAAGCCTTCACCTTATGCAATTGTAAAGTATTTTCTAAGCACTAAATTAAAATACTTCCTTCACAAAGACTTTATATTTTATAATCAAATTCTTAAACATAGACATTTGATATCAACATTTTCTTTGAAATCAACCATCCAACATATTATCACTACCATAGCTTGATTAGAAATACATTGAGCTAGAAGTTGTGAATTGGATATTTCCATCAATTACTTCTATTCTTTCCATCGATCTTTCTTGCATCCTTAGTGATTCCTAAGAAAATATATCTACCTTTGTATTTAGTTCCTCATGAACATGCCAAAAATATAATGAAGATAAATTTTTCCTCACCTCTTTAATTGTGTCCATTAATGGGACCAACAATAAAATTTCCCGATTAACATTTCCATTTTACCACTCCATTATAAGATTGGAGTCTCCTATCACATGTAGAATATTTAAGCCTTTCTTTATTATTGTTTGTAGAATTAACCATACAACTTAAAGTTCCATTCTTTATTATTGTTTGTAGAATTAACCATACAACTTAAAGTTCCATTATTATTTGATTTGTCTCCTACAATTTCTTTGAAACCAATCTCATAATTATCTATTAAAAATGTGTTTCCTCCTACTTCACAAATGTTGGTATCACCTAGACATGCCTTCTCAAAATAAACCTCCATTGTTGTTTTATCTATATGTGGAGATTTAAGGATTATTTGTTTCTTTTCCTTCAATGATATCCACATACCTCCCTGTACATAACTTATAGTGTACTTATTTAAAAAAAAATACATGGAATTTAAGAGAGATATAAGAAGAAATTTACATTGCAAGAAATAAAAGAGAGTAACCAAAATATAACATCTATAGAAATAAAATCATCTATTGATATTCCAAAAGGAGAGCAATGTTTAGTTCCCTCTTTGCGAGGGAAATCTCCAAATTAGTTGAGTTAAAATACAATGATAATCCTTGAGAAACATTACATAGCTTTCTATGTTTATGAATAATTTCTCATTATTCAAACTTTAACCATTAATGACCATTTACATTAATTAACCACATGCTAACTAACTAGCTAATATTTCTTAAAAAAAAACAACTCTCTATATTAATTATTTAATTTTTAAGTACTAAAACTAAAACAATTAAAGTAACACCTAACAAATACTTGTTTATGATGACACATTCTCATTACTGGTGTGTAGGTTTTCATAATTAATTATAAATTATAAAATTTTGAAATGTCCACATGGACACTTCAACCATTATCAAACACAAATAAAAAACTCAGATAATAATAGAAAAAAATGCTTGGGTGGATATTTATAGGGTTAAAAATCAAGGTTAACCCCCCAAAAAAGTTACAACACATAGTAAAATCTATTTAATACTAATGTTAAAATTTAAATTATATTTATTAAACTTTATAGCTGCTAGTTGTTAAAAATGATTAAAATAGTAAATGAGGTGATGAAAATAAAATGTATTTAATGCTAACAATTAAAATATAAATTTTGTTTCTTAAACTCTATAGAGTTACAATCCCTTCTAAAAAATGATTTAAAGAGTAAAAGAGCTTTTGGAAATAAAACCTATTGATGTAGTCTAAATGTACTAAGTTTTAGCTTTGAGATATTTTTTTTTAGAAATTGTTGAATCTGCAGATTTGAATGGTTAACCCTGTATAATTTGAGTGCCCCATGGGTTCAAGATTCAAAAATGCAATTTAATTAACAGAAAATTACAATTTCTTTCTCTAATAAATCCTCCGACCCCCACCCTATGAGGAGGGGGGGAGGGCTGGGGGGTTGAGGAGGGGCAGTGGGGGTGGCTGTGGCTGGATTTATAAACCCTATGAGGGTGGAGGTGGGGGTGGAGGTGACAAGATTTATTAGAGAGAACATATACATAATATGTTTTGGGGGTGGGGGTGAGGGGATTTATTAGAGAAAGCATATACATAATATGTTTTCTCTAATAAACCCCCCACCACATAATATGTTTTCTCTAATAAATCCCCCCACCTTCACTCTCATATTATGTATATGTTTTCTCTAATAAATCGTCTCACCCCACCCTCATATATGAGGGTGAGGGTGGGGGAATTTATTAGAGAAAACATATATGGGTGGGGAGTATGAGGATGAGAGTGGGGGTGGAGGAATTTATTAGAGAAAACATATACATAATATGTTCTCTAATAAATCCCCCCACCCTCACTCTTATATTATGTATATATTTTCTCTAATAAATCCTCACTCCCACCCCCTCTCTCACCCTCATATAAAACATATACATAATATGTTTTCTCTAATAAATCCCCCCACCCTCACTCTCATATTATGTATATGTTTTCTCTAATAAATCCGTTCACCCTCACCTTCACCCTCATATATGAGGATGAGGGTGAGGGTGGGGGTGGTGGGGTTTATTAGAAAAAACATATTAGTGGGGGGATTAAACATATACATAAGATGTTTTCTCTAATAAATCCCTCCACCTGCACTCTCATATTATGTATATATTTTCTCTAATAAATTCCTCAACACCCCACTCCACCCTCCTATATGAGGGTGAAGGTGGAGGGATTTATTAGAAAAAACATTTATACGTTTTCTCTAATAAATTGCCCCACCACACCCTACCTTCATAGATGTTTTCTCTAATATAATCCCCTCACCCTCATAATAAAATCCATCACCCTATTTGAAAAAAATAACAAAACTTAGAAAATGCGAAAGCTATTTAATCATTTTATTTTTAATTGCTACTTTACTATTTAAAAAGACCAAAAAAAAGATCCACCGTCCTTTGTTATATCTATTTATAAGATTCGACAACAAAGAAAGCCGACCTAAAAATAGAGAGAGCATCCTTCCTTACATCTATTTATAAGATTCGACAACAAAGAATAATTGAATTGATTATCAACTCCAACGAACGTTTTGGCAGAGGTTCAATGTTATTATTGTAAAATTTCAGAGGCAATGGATCGTTATGCTTTTGTTGATGAGATTATGGGCAAAGGAGCTAATGGAACCGTTTGGAAGGCGATGGATGTAACCACAGGAACTGTTTTTGCCATAAAAAGAATGAAGAGAAAGTTCTGTACGTACGAGGAATGTCTGAATCTTGTAGAGGTGAGATGCATGCGAAAATTGGTTCATCCCAATATACTAACCCTGCACGAAGTGATAATGGAAAGCAACACATTGTATCTGGTACTCGAGTGTATGGATTGTGATTTGTGGCAGCTCATCAGAAGCAGAGGCCATCCATTTTCAGAGAAGGAAGTGCGCAATTTATTCTTCCAGCTTTTCAGGGGGCTTGCATACATGCACGAGCAAGGATATTGTCACCGAGATTTGAAGCCAGATAACTTATTATTGAGTGGAGATACCATTAAAATTGCAGATTTTGGGCTGGCGAGGAACAT
>ML782519.1:1949-17815 GCA_009831015.1 Picea engelmannii | reverse complement strand
TAAATCTATGTCTCTCTTGTATTGTGTGTCTTCTGTGTTTTGTTTCTGCATTTGTTTTATTTTATTGCTCCGCGGTCCTATTTTTATAACAGGATCGATATACATAGTTGTCGAATATGACATGTCCCCCCACATACATGCAACGAATATAACACATACCCATAATTCTCCCACTTGTTGGTTTCTTTGCATAGAGGGGTTCACAAGATTACATAGTCAACAATCCAGGGAAACAATGCCCATTTTTCTTCTACACCAGTAGAACTTCTCTGTGCTCACAAATGTTGTCAATGAATCTACAACAATCTTCAAAGTGTTAACCTTTTCCATAAACACCTTCTTTTCTTCAACCATGTATCTCACAAAGTGATACTGAACATCAATATGCTTTGTCTTTGAATGATAAGCATGATTCTTTGCCAAGAATATTTCACTCTGACTGTCACAATCTAATCTCACTGATTTTTGTACCAACCCAATACCTGAACACAATCTCTGTAGCCATACTTATTCCTTGATTGCATGAGTAGCTTCCATGTATTCACCTTATATAGTTGAGAGTGCCACTACAACCTATCTTTTTCTCATCCAACTGATTTTTCCTCCAAATAGGTTAAACACATGCCCACTTGTATATCTTTTGTGATCCATATCTCCAGCCCAGTTTGCATCAAAAAACACATGTATGTCCGATAGTTTGTCCAATCCTGGTCTTCATTGGTAGAAAAATCGATAACTAGTAGTGCCATGCAAAAACCTGAAGACCCTCTTTACTACTGTCCAATGCTCCTTCCTTGGTTTTGACATATACTTGCTCAAAACTCCCACTGCATGTGTAATGTATGTTCTTGTACATACCATTACATACATCAAACTACCAACTACACTCGCGTATGAAACATGGGACATGTCCTCTTCTTCTTCCTATGTATTGGGACATTGATCCACAGATAACTTTACACCTATAGGAATATGAACCTTGACCGATTTACTTCCACACATATTAAACCTTTGCAATATTGTCTCAACATATTTTCTCCGATTCAACCAGAGTTTCATGTTTTCACGATCTCTTTTAATCTCCATAATCCCAGAATGAAGTTAGCAGCACTGAGATCCTTCATGTCAAATTTAGAGGATAGCTGCGATTTTACCTCCTTGATAAAATCCATGTTATTTCCTACCAAAAACATGTCATCAACATACAACACTACATAAATGAATTGATTACCAACCTTCTTGGAATATACACAATGATCATCCCTTCTTCTCACGAATCCCAATCCAAGGATGTATGTGTCAAAATTTTGGTACCACATCTTGGGTGATTGCTTCAGACCATATAGTGAGTTCTTTAGCTTACAGACCAGTTCTTTCTTTCCCTTCACTACAAATCCTTCTATCCACTTCATGAAGATTTCTTCTTCCAGATCCCCATGTAGGAATGTGGTCTTCACATTCCTCTGTTCCACTTCAATATCAAAAGAAACAAAAATAGATAAAAGAAATATAATAGAAGTTAACTTGTCAACATGAGAAAAATATCACCAAAGTCAATTCCCTCTACCGAGAATAACCTTTTTCTACTAACCGAGCTTTGTATTTCTCCACTTTTCCTTCTGCATTAAAATTCTTCTTAAACAACCATTTTCTACCAACAAATTCTCATGATAAATTATTTTTGTTTAGAAAATATTTCAAGGTCGTGTGGTTCATTTTGAAAAAACATTGGCATTGACTCGATATCTTTTCCATTTTAGAAATGCATGAATAATTTCCAACATTTCATTATCACGTGTAGATTTTGATTTCTCACTAGGGTTTAATCTTTCACTTTCAAGGGAAATGCGATAATGTTTTGCACGAAAACAACTCCTATACCTACTCTAGATACATCACATTCAAGAACAATTAGTTTTGTGAAGTCTAGGGTAGTAAAATTATGAGTGGAAGTCATTAATGTATTCATCCTCTTAAAATTATAGGTTTTGGCTGCATCATTCCACCTAAAGGCTTATATTTTCAACAATGTTGCTAGTGGAACAATAATCTCTGGACAGTTTTTAAAATAATATGTAATAACCTATAAGAAATTACAAACCATGTAATGATGTGATAATATTAGGAGTAGGATAATTAGTAATCACCATAATATTCTTTGGGTCTACCTTGATTCCTTTTATTGATACAACATGACCTAGAAATTCTCTCTCCTCTTCCAAAATTGCATTTTTATTTTGTTTCATATAATTCATTTTATTATAATAGTTTTAACACCATCTATAGTTTTTTGAGGTGCAAGATCCAAATTTTATTGTATACTAGTATATCATCAAAGAACACAGGTAAAAATTCCACAATTATGGACGAAATAAGTCATTCATCACTACTTGGAAAGTATATGGGGTGTTAGATAGTCCAAAAGGCATGAAATAGAATTCATACATGCCTTCATGGGTATAAGAATCAGTTTTGGGAATGTAATATCATTTTATTCTTATTTGGAAATATCTTGACTCCAGATCAAGCTTGGAGAAATACTTTTCACTTCCCAATAGTTCATCCCTAAACAGAACGAGAAACTTATCTTTAATATAATTTTTTTTTAATTCTCCACAACCAATACATATTTTGTAGGAACCATCCGTCTTTCCTACGAGTATGACTGGAGCTAAAAATGGAATCTTTCTTCGGGTTATAATGCCACAATCCAATAATTATTGAACCAAGCATTCAACTTTTGTTTTTTGTCTACGATACTGTCTATAATATTTTATTCTAACAGGGGTTGATCTAGGGATAAATTCTATTATATGATATCTATATTATTCCGTGGGAAGACCATGAGGTAGGTATTGAAAAAGGTGCTATATTTCCCAAGAATATTATCTAGTCCTTTTGGACCATCCAGTTCGTTAGAATATCCCTCCATTGAATAATATTCTAAAATATAAGGTTGGGATCCATTGTTAATCATTTTATCCATTATGTTGGATGAGACTATTAGTAGGGGGGGTTTCTTGATTCCATGAAACTTATATTTTTCCCATTTTCAAAAAATATTAGGAATCATTTTTGTAAATTCAACCCCAATGTAACAATAATTTATAACCATCAAGATCATAATGCTACATATACTCCTATGAATTCTATGAAATACATAAGAAACCTTAATTGGTAATCATTAATATACAATTTGATCCAGGTGGATATCGGTGGCCACTCGCCTTTTCCAGCTGGCTCAAAACAACTTTCTGGAATTTTTGGTAATTTACTATTTTTAGCAGTTTTTCGGGTCCTGAACTTCCAGAGCCATTTTGAAAATTTCATCAATAGTTTAATTCCTCGGATAGATCTTTCCAACAGGCTATCGTACGCCTAAAATGAAGATCGTATGCAAAAGTTACAACACTAGGAAGTTGATGTACTGACTTACCCAAACGGGGCCCACATGAATTTTGGCGTTTCATCTCCTAGGGTTAGGTTTTTGGATGTATAGGGTTTTTGACACTCCTGTTTATTATAAAAAGGCATTCAGAGCCTCATTTTAATCATATTCTTACGAATAAGCATAGCCATCACATCTATTCTCAGAGATAAGCCGTCACCATTCCAACAAGATTGTTTTCTGCTGCATTTTACAATTTCAACTTATTTCCTTATTGAATAGAAAATCAGTTTTACTGTATCTCTGTTATTCCGTGTTAAGCATATGTTAATAATATGTAGTCATTTTGTTATGCTCATAAAACCAGATCAGTGGTATTAGAGTGGTCTACTCCTTGTCGTCTTAATGCATGTCCCCAACGAGGTTAGAGTACATAGAATTGAGTCTTGAGCTTGTTTCTCTTGAGGAAAAAAGCTCTCGCATGCCAAAGTGACCTCTCATGGTAGGAGAAAAGAAAGATGACGGGACATGAGATTCTTTCAAAATGTTTCTTGAGGAAGCCCTCACTCAAAAGAGGAATGAGATTATGGATAGTTTCACGCAAATCCTTTGGCGGCTACAACAGGTGACACATCTTCTTCGAGCGAAGGCGCCGCCCCCTTTAAGATACAAATAAACTTCGACATTATTGTATTTGAAGGTCAGATAGATGCAGATGGTGTAGAGAAGTGGTTGAATCTACTAGAAGGGTATTTTCTTGTGCATAACTTTTTTGAATAGAGAAAAGATTACTTTTGCGCTCTTCAAAGCCGTTCCCCATGTCAAACATTGGTGGGAACTTTCTGTGAGAAAAAAGAAACAGAGAAACCCTTGTTATTTACAGTCATGACCACCTGGGAATCCTTCAAGGATGCTATTAAGGAACAATACTACCCTGTTGGAAGTTATGACGACTTGTATACCAAATGGACCACACTACGGCAAGAAAGAGACCAAGTAGTGTCAGAGTTCACAAATATCTTTCATACCTTGCACACCAAGCTGGGTATCAAATATTCAAAGAGACATCTAGTGATAAAGTATTGTGTTACTATTCATAGATACATCTATACCAAAATAGAATTTATGGACATCTTTTCCTTGGGCACGTCCTATCGATATGCCATCAAAATCGAGCAAAAGCTAAAAAAAAAGACGCGACAATTTGGGATTGGGAACCCTGGACAGCAAAATCCAGGAAAGGGCAACACCAACCCACAAAACAAAGGACAAATCAAATATGGAAAATATAAGGACAACTAGTCCAAGCCGTAAGAAAAGAAGGACACCGAAAAGACAAAGAAATATATCGGGAAGTGGTGCGACTTCCATAAGATCCCTTGGCATAACACTGCTAACTATTGCTCAAAGAAATCCTTGGTGGCCACAATGAAATCCTCTAAATCAGATGCGGGTTCTGACTTTGATTCAGAACTAGAAAGGGGAATAAATATCTTTGATGTGGAACCTAGTGCCACCATTGCTACCACCAAGCTCCAATCCGATGAACTAGATGAGCCAGAAGAAGGAGAGTGCCTCTTCCATTCACAGATGTGGGTAAAAGGCACCCCACTGCAGTTCATCTTTAATAGAAATAGACAGAAGAACCTCATCTCAACAGAGGTTGTCAAGCGACTGGCCCTACCGATAATTCCGCACACACAACCCTACACCATTGGATGGCTCCACCAAGGAAGCGATCTCCGCGTCAGCCAAAAGTGTCGACTGTCATACGACATCAAGCCCTTCAAAGACGAGGTATTGTGTGATGTTTCTCCTCTCGAATTTTGTGATGTTTTTTTGGGAAAACCTTATTTATGGAAAAACTATGTTGTATATGAGTCTAGGCCTCATAGTGTTATTATTACTTTAAATGGGAAATTGTACATGATACCCGAGGCAGTCCCACCTAGTACTATTTCCTTGATCTCTTCCAAGCAATGTAGGAAGGTCATCTCTTAGACAGGGAAGTTTGTCTTCTTTGTGATTCACTCTCGAAATGAGTGAAAGATCAGTGCCACATTCAGGGTCTCTACGATCGATCTGTCCACACAAAAAAAACAAGTAGATAAGTTCATTGAAGAATACTCAGATAGCTTCTCCTCACCTACTAAGGTACCTCTTCACTGTCAGGTCAAGCACCCCATCTATCTAACCCCCGACGCACCGCTTCCCAATGGGCCAGTCTATTTCCGCTCTATGTTAGAGAATGAGGAGATCAAGAGACAGATCCAAGAACTTCTCCATAAGGGGCACATCCATCCCATCTCATCACCTTACGGGAGCCCAATCATGCTAGTACAAAAGAAATATGGAACTTGACGACTCTGCATTGATTATTGGTCCCTGAATAAAATCACAGCAAAACACTGGTACCCAATTCCCAGAATCGACGACCTCCTTGATCAACTCACATGGGACAAATAATTCAGTAATATTGATTTGAAGTATGGCTACCACCAGGTCCTGATAGAATAGACAGATATATGGAAGACCACCTTCAAGTCAAAGGAAGGCCTTTTTGATTGGTTGGTCATGCCCTTTGGTTTGACAAATGATCCAACCACTTTCATGAGGATGATGGATGATATCCTGTGACCATTGACCAATAATTTTGTAGTGGTGGATCTGGATGACATTCTCATTTACATCAATTCTTGAGCAGAACACTTGCAACATATTAAGTAGGTTCTGCACACCCTGCGGCAGCACAAGCTATATGCCAACATGGAAAAATTATCCTTCGGCATGGAGAGGGTCCATTACCTGGGCTGCATTGTTGATCAACATGGCGTACATGTGGATCCAGCTAAGATCCAAGTCATACATGACTGGCCAACCCCAACCACACTCACTAAGATTTAGAGCTTCTTCAGCCTTGCCAATTTCTACCACAGGTTCGTGTTGGGATTCTCCCATATTGCATGGGACCTCAACCAAATAACTAGGGATGGTGCTAAGACAAAATTTGCGTGGGGATGGTCCCAACAACAAGAATTCAATGATTTGAAGCAACACTTGTGCTCATCCCCAGTGATTTCACTACCAGACCTGCAACAACCCTTTGAGATCGAGATAGATGCTTCAGACTATGCAGTGGGTGTCGTTCTCACTTAGCACGACCACCTCATGGCCTATCATAGTGAAACACTATCAGATGTTGTCCATAAGTACCCTACTTATGACAAAGAAATGTATTCCATTGTGCAAGCTTGCATCTAGTGGAGACATTATATTCTTGGGAGGGAGACAATCATCCACATTGATCATAAGCCACTGCAGTTCATGAAGACACAAGGAAAATTATAGAATGACCGCCATCAAAAGTGGTCCACATACTTACAACAATTACACCTCAACATCAGTTATAAAACGGAAAGCACCAATCACGTCGCTGATTGCCTCAATAGACCACTGGTCATGACACTCACCATGGTGCTAGAATCTTGTGACCATGATACCTCTGGATGGACCCAACTCTATGAGACATACCCAGACTTCCCCACCACCTACGAAATGTTGGGTGCAAACGTAGTTGTTGATAATTTCCATATTTAGGATGGGTTGTTGTTTCGTCTGGGCCATATATGTGTTCTATAAAGAGAGAGAGAAAAGATGATCTAGGAAGCCCACTATAGTTGGGTGCTAGGACACTTCGGATTCGAAAAGACAGTGGCAATGATACAAAAACATTTTTACTGTCTGAAACTTCAACAAGAGGTAAACAAGTATATTAGGTCCTGGACTGCTTGCGCTATTTCCAAACTGACCACTAAGAAATAGGTCCTATACACCCCTCTTCCTACTCCTGAAAAGCCATGGGAATCCATCTCAATGGACTACATGTCAGGCTTCCCATCCACCAAGCGGGGAAATGACTATGTTTTTGTGGTTGTTGATTGCTTTTCTAAGATGGCAATTCTAGTTTCCTGCAAGAAGAGAATCACAACAGAAGCCACTGCCAAGCTATTCTTTGAATGAGTCTGGGTACATTTTGGAATCCCAAAAACCATTGTCTCAGATCAGGACAATCAATTTCTCAACACATTCGGGTCGAGCCTCTGGTCACTGCTGGACACCAAGGTCACCAAATCCACGACCTTCCACCCCTAGATAGATGGCTAAACTGAGGTCGTAAATCGAATGATCGTGAATATCCTCCGCATGTATAATTCCAAGCACCCTCACACATGGGATGAGAGTCTTCCCTATGTCAAACATAACTACAACCAAGCCCTGCATATCTCAACTTATCACAACCCCTTTCAGGTGGGGTTGGGATTTCAACCATTGGGTCCCATAGATGTTGCACTTACCTTTGTGGTCACCTCGGCTGACTCAGCTCCTGCTCCAACTGAAGCTGACAAAGCCACTTGGTTCATTGAGTGGATCCAACACATTTTTCAACAGATTCAAGATATCCTACAAAAGTCCAATGAAAAGTACAAACAACGCCATGATCAACATCTGGTGCCACATAAGTTTCAGGTGGGAGAAAAAGTTTGGATGCACTTGCAGAAAGAACGCCTTACATAACCCCATTGGAATCTTCTCCCACTCTGTTATGGGCCATACATGATCACCAAGGTTGTGGGGGATAATTATTTTGATCTCAACATTCCTCTTTTCCTTGGCCTACACCCAGTGTTCAATGTGGACCTCCTTCGACCTTATTTTCCACCATTATTGGACACCTCAAACGTAGCAGAACAACTGAAACCAACAGAGCTCAACCCCGACTGCATACAATAGGAATCAAATTATCATATTGTGGACACACAAATAAAGGGTACTCAACAACAAATGATCCATCTTTATCAAGTCATCAAAACAGGACAACTCTTGCACCAAGGCAAGTGGCTCACCCGCGGTCAAATTCAACAGAAATTTCCTCATCTGATGGAGGAACTCAACGCAATGGATACCATTTCTTCCTAAGGAGGGAGGATTGATCCAGGTGGATATCGGTGGCCACCCACCTTTTCCAGCTGGCTCAAAACAACTTTCTGGCAATTTTGGTAATTTACTATTTTTAGCAGTTTTTTGGGTTCTGAACTTTTAGAGCCGTTTTGAGGCCCTAAACAATGCTTTTTTGGGTATGTAGATGTTGGAAAAATGCCAACAATTGTATTCCTTAGATAAATGTTTCCAATGAGCTATCGTATGCCTAAAATGAAGATCTTAGGAAAAAGTTACGACCCCGGGAAGTTGATGTACTGACTTACCCAAATGGGGCCCACATTAGTTTTGGCGCTTCATCTCCTAGGGTTAGGTTTTCAGATGTCTAGGGTTTTTGACACTCGTGTTTATTATAAAAAGGTCTTGAGAGCCTCATTGTAATCATATTCTTGCAAATGAGGGCAACAGTCATATCTCTTCTCAGAGATAAGCCACAACCATTCCAACAAGCTTGTTTTCTGTTGCATTTTACAGTTTCATCTTATTTCCTTATTGAATAGAAAACCAGTTTTATTGTATCTCTTGTATTCTGTGTTAAGCATCTATTAATAATCTATAGTCATTTCGTTGTTCTCATAAAATATGGATCACAATTATACCTTATGAATTTTTTTCCCATGAAGTAGTTTTGTTCCCTAGTATTGTGACTTTAAAGTTAGAAGTAGGGTACACGTGATAATATTTAATTTCTTTTCTACTCTATTATTGATGAAATTATGCGAAATTCCACTGTTTATAAGTATCATTAGTCTTGTCTTGTTAATGTAACCAAAAAATTTAAGAGTTTGGGGTTGAGAAATATATGTCATGGAATAAGCAAATAATTACATGATGGTACTTTTAATGATAGAATTTTCAAGGTTTTTGGATTCTTCATTTGAATATCCTAATTCTGTTCAGATGGATATAAATCATCTCCTTCTTACTCATTGTCACTATCATTGCTATTTACTTTGCAAAGGTATTATTTTTTTCCTTGAATTTGTATCCTAGACTCTAGGTATGTGGATGGCATTTAAACACTGATTTTTGTCATTGTTTATGTTAGATGGAGGTATCCTTTTGTTAGGGGGAATATACTTTGATATTGGGTTTTTGGAGTGGAAACAAGGAGGTCAATGATAGGACATCCATAAAGCTTGTATTTTTTCCTATTTCAAAAAAGATTGGGAATTATTTTTGTAAATTTAAACCCAACATACCAATCATTTCCAACCATTGGGATACTAATACTACATCCACTCCTATGATTTCCTTGGGATACAAAGGATAATTTAATTGGTAATCATGAATAGACAATTCTATCTTATGATATTTCCATCACACAAAGTAGTTTTTTTCTCTAGTAATGAGACTTGAAAGTCATAGGTAGGGTACATGAGAATATTTAATTGTTTTTATATTCCGAGTATAGATGAAATTATGTGAATTTCCACTATTTATAAGTAGCATTACTCTTTTCTTCTTAATGTAACCAAAAACCTTAAGAGTTTTGGGTTGATAAATACCCATCATGGTGGAAGCAACAATTGTTGGGATGGTATTTTGATTGTTATATTTATCACCATTTTTGGATTGTTCATTCAAATTTTCTTATTCTATTTCATATGGAGATAAATCAACCACTTCTTCCTCTTTGTTGCTATCACTTCTATGTACTTTGAAAATGCATCATTTTTTCCCTTGCATTTGTAGCCTAGACTCTAGTTATGTGCATGACATTTAAAACATTGATTTTCATCATTCTTTATGTCAAATGGAAAAATCCTTTTGTTAGGGAGAATATAATTTGAGATTGGTTTTTTGGAGTGGAACCAAGGATGACATTGATAGGACATATCAATTTTTCTTCAGTAATTTTGGATTTTAGTCATTCTTGTTCTATGTCCTTGATATCTATCAATTTGACTTTGTTTCTTATGTTTTAATTCAATCATGATATGGTCACTCATAATATATGATCATTTGATAATTTAGGAACATGAGTAACCAATACATGAAAAATCATTGAAAAATTCATCCACCAAACCAGATTCTTGCAATTAAGTGCGTTTGGTGAAGAATTCCTTTTCTTTGATATCCTAAAAAATTTTGAATTGTTTTTTGAGGGGATATTTTTTTTGCAATGACGTGAAATTGACGTGAAATGACGTGAAATTGAATCTCTCTTCATTGTCATACATACAATTCAACTCAAAATAACATTCAAGTCTATTTATCCATATTTTTCTTTCTCTATCATCCTCTCTATCAAACCTTGGTATGCCAATTTTTAGATTGTGTATAAATTATTTAATGGACCTAGTATTTGATAAATGTTTTGGGAGTGGAAAAAAGGAGTGGGAATTCAAGATAATTTCTCCATTATTCCTACTTTTCATTGCTTCAAATTGACTCTTGAGATAAACATAGTTCTCGTTCCACACCTTTGTTACATTTTCCTTGTCCTAGATTATTTAGGAATGTCATCCAACTCATTAATTTTTTTGGAAAGTTTATCTATAACATTGATTTTCCTAAAGATTTCATTCACCAAGTCTCTTAATCATTTTATCTCATCACCTAACTTTGTGTTACATGATTCATTTCTTGTGTTAAAAGACAAATTTCCATTGCAACCCAATGCATTCTTTGAAGTTTATGAGTTCCTCATTGTTCCTCCCTGAAAAAGGTGTTCCAGTTGTATGCAATTAGTGTGGTTTATAGGGATGGTTTTATAACTTTAGGAACATAGTGTGGAAGGATCGATGCACCATTTGAAAAATATGTAGGGTTTCTAGAATGGTGATTCGACGGAGTATCTAGTATCCTCACATGCTGGTGGATGGTCAACATGATGTATTTTCTCATAATTTTGGTCCTCTTCTATTGAGCCACTCAATATCCAATATGCCACCATGATTTGTAAATTTCAATGTCCCGATGACATCTCAAATCAACTTTATTTTTCTTCCTTCATCTCTCATGAAATCTCCCAGTCAACCAATTAGGTGAATTGACTTTTTATAGTCCCCGACGATGCAATTTCACAAGGTTATGTGCCAATTCATGTCTCAATTATGGATGGTCATTGAATTGGCATTACACAATCCTAGGCCACATACTGTTATCACACAAATTCATATGGAGAAACCATTGTTCGTTACAGTCATCAAGAGTTAATTAAAAAAAAATTATGGCTCTTATACTAATCGAAGGATATTGGGACAAGTATATAATAAATATATATTTTATTAATATTTCCAAGTCCAAGTTACAATGGAGGAATGTATAGCATTTAATACAAGTAAACCATAAAGATATGTAACTCTTCATTGGATGGCGGTTTACACATTATTTGATTATCTATTCACAACTGATTTTTGAATTATTTTTGGTATATTACACATAATTTAAGTTCATTATATTATGCCAACAAACAAACATTTCATCACAATTATAGTAGAGGCCTTGGTATTGACACAATTGTACCACTTTGGATGGATTCAACTTATTGAACTTAAAAGGGAATAAGAAGGATGTGGATATGGAATAAAGGAAGGATGTGGTTGTGGAATAAAAATGGGACATTTGAACTAGGTGGTTGACACCATCTATGGATTCTTAACTAGTTGATGAGATTGCAACTAGATAGTTTAATGATACATCTTGACTCGAGATTTGATATCGTCCTTAATACCACTAGTAAAACAATCCTTGAAAAATGGATCAATCATATCTTATGTTTTCATAACCAATCACACAAAAGAAGCAATAAAGTCTTCCACTATGCTGGTTTGGGTGAAACTGGGTAAATATTCCCTAAAAATACTATAAGTTTCAAACCAAGAATTTATGATCTTCATAGAATGGTCCTAATAAATGATGCCCTAATATGCCTACTTAAACCATTTCCATAACTGTCAATGCTGCTTGTCCAAATATAACACTCTCACTCAAGGTTTCAACTATTCATCTTCAATACCTTGGAGGGAAAAGTACTATTCCATTTTACCAACCCACATAGTTGGATTTGATCCACTGAAATTATTGAGATCTATCTTAGTTATTACATGCATCATATTAGGTTGGGTGTCCTAAAAGGATGTTCTTGTGTGACAACCACCATTTACTAATGATTCAACATTGTGCATTTTCCCTAGATAATCATTCCAAACATTCATTTGAATGTTGTTGTTGGATTGTAATGTGTACATGTTAGTATGCATGTACACCAAAAGAGACTATACTTGTATGATGATGTGATAAACATGTTCTTCTATTTGGTTTATTTTAGAAATCCTTTATTCTATTTGATTGATTTTAGAAATCTGTATTTCTAGTTCAATGATCCTTGTATCAATGGTCGTGTTTTTGGAGGAAACCACTAGCCACAAGGGTCCATTGGAAGGGTTACTGATGAGCTATACCAATGCAATCAATATTTTTCAAGGATTCTATTGAGATATGTCTCCCACAATGGTTTATTCATGTCTAGGAGCACCTCCACTTTTTTTTATTTTCAAAAGATGATCCCAAGTTAAAAAAAAATTCAAATTTTGAATATTTCGAATTCTATAGGAATTTTGTTGCCTATGATGAAGAGGTTTGGCAAGGTATTAAGAGTAAAGGAATGCCATGTTCTATATCTCTGTAATATGCCTTAGGTTTCCAAAAATAATACTTAGTTGGTCTTACACTAACTAAGGAGGATCAACCATACCCTTAAATGTATTATTCAATTCCCATATATATGAGAGTAATCTCCGTAAGTGTTGCAGTCAATATGTTGTAGAAAAAAATAGAAGAAAGGATTTTGTAGGGGTGGTTTCATGTATACTTAGGAGGATTTCGATATACCCAAGTGTATGTGGAAGATACAATCTATAAGAAAATTAAATATAATGCAGTATGGATTTCCAAGTACCTACAGAGGTGTACAAAGGCATCAAACCATGGGACCCAGTTGTATTCCCTATGTGTATTTTTCCTAGCCACAATTTAACTCACTAGAAGATAACTCTCTATGTTTATAGAGATTGGAACACATCTCTAACCTTAAACAAATCTCTAAAATTAGGGTCTTGTTGACACATGAAGGTTCTTTGATGCCACTTGTACTGTACTTTTCTTCTTAAAAAAAACATTTATTCATATTATTTAAACAAATCTACATTTTTTGTGCCAATCTTGCACTCTAAAAAAGGATTAGAAGCCTTCATCTTATGTAATTGTAAAGTATTTTCTAAGCACTAAATTAAACTACTTCCTTCATGAAGAATTTAGTTTTTATAATCAAATTATTAAACATGGACATTTTCCATCAACATTTGCTTTGAAAGAAACCATCCAACATATTATCACTACCATAGCTTGATTAGAAATACATTGAGCTAGAAGTTGTGAATTGGATATTTCCATCAATTACTTCTATTCTCTCATTCTCTCCATCGATCCTTCTTGCATACTTAGTGTTTCCTTAGACAATATATGTACCTTCATATTTATCTCCTCATAGACATGCCAAAAAGATAATGAAGATGATGTTTTCATCACCTCTTTAATTTTGTCCATTAATGGGACCAACAATAAAATTTCCAGATTAACATTTCCATTTTACCATTCTATTATAAGATTGGAGTCTCCTATCACATGTAGAATATTTAATCTTTTATTTATTATTATTTTTAGAATGAACCATACAACTTAAAGTTCTATTATTATTTGATTTGTCTCCTACAATTTCTTTGAAACCAATCTCATAATTATTTCTTAAAAATGTGTTTCCTCCTACTTCATAAATGTTGGGATCGCCTAGGCACAACTTCTCAAAATAACCCTCCATTGTTGTTTTATCTATATGTGGAGCTTTAAGGATTATTTGTTTATTTTCCTTCAATGGGAGCCATATCCCTCCCTGTACATAACTTGTAGTGTACTTATATAAAAAAAATACATAGAATTTAAGAGATACATAAGAAGAAATTTACACTCCAAGAAATAAAATAAACAACCAAAATATAACATCTATAGAAATAAAACCATCTATTGATATTCCAAAATGAGAGCAATCTTTAGTTCCCTCTTTGTGGGGGAAATATCCAAATGAGTTGAGTTAAAATAAAATGATAATCCTTGACAAACATTACATAGATTCCTACTTTTATGAATAGTTTCTCATTATTCAAACTCTAACCGTTAATGACCATTTACATTAATTAACCACATGCTAACTAACTAACCTTTCTAGAAAAAAATAACTCTACATATTAATTAATTAATTTTTAAGTACTCAAACTAAAACAATTAATGTAACACCTAACAAATCCTTATTTATGATGACACATTCTCATTACTAGTGTGTAGGTTTTCATAGTTAGTCATAAATTATAAAATTTTGAAATGTCCACATGGACACTCCACCCATCATCAGACACAAATAAAAATCTGAAATAATAATAGAAAAAAGTGATTGGGTGGATATTTATAAGGTTAAAAATCAAGGTTAACCCAAAAAAAGAGTTACAACACATAGTAAAATCTATTTAGTGCTAATGTTAAAATTGAAATTATATTTATTAAAATTTATAGCTGCTAGCTGTTAAAAATGATTACAACAGTAAAGGACCTATTGAAAACAAAATCTATTTAATGATAACAATTAAAATAGAAATTAGGGGATTGCTGGGGGAGTCATCTTCGACTCTGATGGACAAAAGATTCCAGATTTTTCCTGGGGTTTGGGGAAGAACACTAATAACAAAGAAAAAACTATTTTTGTTTATATGGGTCTCCAAATTTCACACTCAAGAAACATCCAAGCCCTCGCTGTGATTGGAGATTTTGAAATAGTTATAAGGGAAATCCTTGGAATCATAACCTCTGCCATTCAACCCTCTAGTGGTATTCACACGCAAATCAAATCTATGAAACAATTTTTTTCCCAAAATCCATTTCTTTCACATCCTCCGTTCTCAGAATAAAGAAGCTGATCGCTTAGCCAAATCATCAAAATCCATATAACATGGCCAACTCTTTATCAACCAAGTTTCCTCGCATGCTTGGCTCCCTTAACATTCACCTGTTTCATCGACTCCTCTTCACATTCTTGGTACTAAAATTTTTGAATCTTAACTTAGACCTACCCTTCTCCTTTTCTTCCCTCCCCCCTGGCTCTCCCTTCCTCCTCCTCCCTCCTCCCCTTCTCTTCCCCCTCTCCCACCCTCCCCCCTCGTAGGTCCCCTCCTTTCCCCCACCCTCATATGGGCACCCCCTCTTGATACACGACTCCTTCCTCCTGACCATGTGTCCCCCCTCTTTGTAGGAGCCAGATTTAATTTAATTTCTAGTAATTATACCAACAAGACAATAATTTTTACTAGGTTTATGAAAGTTTAATAATTCCAAAATATTTTAACACTTACGCATGTAAATTTATCAATGAATAATAAATTTAATATCTAATTAAAACAATGCATAAATTTGAAATAAATAACTGAAC
>ML782518.1:1357559-1374569 GCA_009831015.1 Picea engelmannii | reverse complement strand
TTTATATATATATATATATATATATATATATATATATATATATATATATATATATATATATATATATATATATATATATAATTGTCAAATAATTAGTTAAATGTATGTTTAGTAATTTGAATATATATAATTAGTTTTTAGATATAGGGATCAATATAGGAAAAAGAAGTTTTCCAATCCAAACAACTATTAAATAAGTCTCAAAACATTAGAAATATTAACTTTTGGAATATTTTAATATTTTAAAGATATATTTTAAGTATTTAAATGAAACAATCTTGTCTATAACCTAATTAAGAGGAAGTACAAACATTGGTAAATACTGTAAAACATTTTTCACTATAAAACTTCAAAAACCTTACATTAATCATTTTAGAAAGAGTTTGTACTGTAAACATCTAGTAACATCATCTATTAAGTGGCTCCATAAAATATATCCTAAAAATTTTCACATTTTCAATTTCAACTATAAATTCATGTCTTTTTAGAAAGTCTAGGGGAGATTAATAAAGTTTTCATATCTAATTTTGAGATTGGTGAGTGATTCATCAAAAGTTACAATTATTAAACAATATAAAACTACTTTGTGGAAAATATCTCATTTTCTTAGTGTAGAAATGATGAATTGTCACACTATTTAAATTAAATCGTGTTTTCATTAAACTAGGTTTCAATCGCACAAATGCATAATCTAATCCCTACTACTAAGTCAGTTTCCAGAAAATATTACTTCAAGAATTACTTCCAACTACTTATTAATATGATTAATATGATACGCCAAAATAAACTTTTACAAACAAAATATGAAGTTTTTGTTACCAAAAACAATTTCTCTAAATTATGATTTCAAAATTTACTTATAATTACAACTAGTTACTAGCATAATATGATATATTAAAAAAAACTCTTGAAAAAAATCGCCAAAATAAACTTCTACAAACAAAATATGAAGTTTTTATTATCAAAAACAATTTCTCTAAATTATGATTTCAAAAATTACTTATAATTACAACTAGTTACTATCATGATATGATATATTAAGAAAAACTCTTGAAAAAAATCATTGGAAAAAATAACATTCACTTGACAGAACACTTTTTCAAAATAATATTTATGTAATTATTCAAGACCAACTACTAGTCAAAGCCTCTTGAACAAGTTTTATAATTAGTATAATGTTCATTACTTTAAATATGAGATTTAACATAGAAATTAGTGACCATAAATGTATTAATGTATGTACATTGATTGAGATCAATACACTGTACTAATGTATATCTATGAAAAGTTAAAGCGAAGAAGTTGTAAAAAATTCCAACAATATTTACCAACTATTAAATTCATATATCAATACTATATTATATATCAAATTAAACTAAAATTTATAAAAACACTTAATCCCAAGTTTCAAATATATATTTTTAAAAAATAAATATTAATAAGATATAAAAATATAATGATTAGTTCAAGTGAAACATTTTCATTAACAATTATTTTATATTTTAAATTTCTTTTAAATGGAAAATCATTTAATGCTTTTTAAGGATTAAAAGAATCATAAAATACAATAAAAACTTCACCCATTAAAAATATATATTTTTTTTTAGAGATCACATGAAAAGGTAGGGTAAGGTAAGGTAGGGTAGGTATACTTCAGTATACTTTAAAAGTTAAATCTAAGAGGAAGGGGTCCCTTGTCCCACAAAAAAGAGGTCTGGTACACCAATTGAGATTTGGCAAGTAACCTTAAAAATAAATAAAATATGCTTATCACATGGATCTAAAAAAACATATTTCTACAAATTTCAACTTTCAACTGTTTACTATTTTATAGACACAGTACAATGCACTGTGTATAAACACAGGACATTGTAATGTAGTTTTATAGACACAGTACAATGTTCACTACAATACAGAAAAAACTAAGAACCTCTCATGGTTTTATTTTGAACTAATTACTATTTCTTGGTAGATGCCTTTGTCAAAAACCTAACGGTTATACAAAGTTTATTTATATTGGTTATTCGCGTTAATAAGATCGAAACGTAAACTTACTCCTTCCTAACAAATATTTTACGAAATCAGTTTTACTCGTCTCTCGTTTATAAATTACTAAACTTATTATCGCCATTGGAGTGTCATAACGCTACAAAATCATCTGTCTCACGTTCTCAAAGTTTATCGATTGAAACAGCTCTCGGCGCGATCTCTGTCATTGTATGTAGACAGAAATATGTAAAAATTAACAAACGAAAAATAACTCGCTCTGGTTGGCGGGATTGATGTTGTTGGTCCCTATTTCTCAGGCTGATATAATTAAATTCACAGCACGGTACCCTTCTCGATTCTATTACGGCCCCAGTTTGCTCTGTTATGAACGCCAATTCACAGCATAACGATATTACCATAATCTAAAGCCTAAAAATCTTTATACCTTATTGTATAAACATTTTCTTATTGAAGCATCAACGCCAATTCACAGCACGAGATTACCCTAATCAAAAGCCTAAAAATCTTTATTTCTTATTGTATAAACATTTTCTCATCGAAGCATCATTGAACTAAAGTTGCATTTTCTCAAATAAAATTGATTAAATTAAATGTAGTGAAATTTTGTTTCAATTTTTGGGCTTTTCATATATTACATAAAGATAGGTTTGAATGTGAGAAAAAATATTAGAATTTTAGAACTTTTCTCATCGAAAGGGAGTAGGGTATGTACACCTATGTAAACTTTAGTAGTCAAATTGATGGGGTTCCTTGTCCCACAAACAAGGGTCTCATACATCAATTTGGTGTCTAGCTTGGCCATGACCTTAAAATTATATTATTATTAGTAGTAGTAGTATTATTATAACTAAAATTATTACTTAATTAATGGTTAAGAACATGTGTTTCCTCGTAAAAGGTCACAAGTTCGAATCGAGATGGGGGTAAGGTATGTATATCTACGTAGACTTTAGGGTACCTTGTCCCAAAAGCAAGGGAGTCTCATACAAAATTTTGTGTTTGACTTGATCGTGACCTTAAAAAAAGTATATATATAATGATGATGATTAACATCTAGAGGGTAAGTGATTACTTGTCATTCTTTAGAATTTTGTTTATGTTCTCGAAAAGCATTAAGAGAAGCTTTCCAAGATCACCATAGCTTTTTTGAGTTAAGAAGATAGGAAGGTTGGTAGTGTGACAAATATTTTGAAAATAAGGTCTAATCTCGGTATATGTTGGACAACCTAAGAGAAAGTGCTTTTCATCTTCAATCTTCTTAGTGTTACAAAGGTGACACACTCTTTCATCCCATGGCGTTTTAGGAATCGACCAACGCTTAGTTTCACTATGGAGCTTGTGAGAATTTTTTCTTATCTTAGCAATGCTTATTTTTTTCTTTACACTTGTCAAAATAGATAGATAACTCTGATCTTCTAGATTAGGGTTGATTACATCCTTATAATACCTTAATTTTATTTTTTCCTCTAACTCTTTATCACACCACATTTTCTCCTTAAATTTTGATTTGATGATATTTTTAATAGTATCTTTACTCTACAAAATGGTGTCTTCCATGATTCCCCAATAGTTTAGACAAGATCGAGCATATTTATGCCATCATCCCTTGAGTCGATGGTCATTACGACTCGAATTTGAAGCAATTTTAGGAATCATTGTCTTCCATGTTATTTAATTTGTTCTTATACATTAGGTATCTAGTAATAGTCATGCTCTCAATGAGGGAGATGCTTGTTTCTAAGAGGAGGATGGGATAGGGCATATTTCCTTTAATTTTGAGATTATAGGTTATAAAATTATTTTTTATTTTCTCTATATTTCTCTAGGATTCATGAGAGATACCACATCCCCAGACTTCACATCCATAAAGAATAACAGGTGTAAAAAGAGTCTCAAAGAGGAGTTTCTTCTTATCCCAACTCCAAAGATCGACCACAAGGAGATCTAACTTTTGTCCACAGGTTTACGAGGCTCGAGGTTTCACTCATACCAGCCTTCACCCTCCACTCCTCTCTATCTAGCCAATTTCTTTCCCTTTCCGACCTCTTTCACCCTGCTTTGTCATCCGTCTTACCATCTTTCTGTGTTTCAGAAATCTCAATCATGTGGATGGATGCTGACGAGGAAGAATCCCTAGACTATGGGCATAGCCCATAAGTCTGTTGGGATTTTTGCTTGTCAAATGAGTATAATAACCTCATTTGAGGCAACGCATCTAGTGTATCGGCCCGTCCTCCATTTTGACTAGGAATAAATTCTCCCACAAATTCCAGAGATATGCTCCCCCTTGAGGATATCCCCACCCCTCGAAAATGGCCCCAATCCTTCGTCTCCTCCATTTTCCTCTCCTCCCCTCTCGATCTCCCCATCTAGGCTCTCTACACATATTCTTGTTCCAAGTCTCAAAGACTATTCTTCAGGCAAACAATCCCCTCCTACTTATGCCACATCTGTCCCTAAGAAGAATGCCTACTATATCAAGCAGAAGTCAGGAAATTTCCATATGGTGGTAGGTAGAGATATTCAGGTTTCATAGGTTACTTTCTTTGAGGGCCGAACTTTGGTGGGTGGATTCTTGTGTAAACTATCGAGAGTGGAAGCCCTAAGAAGGTGGTTAGAGTTAAACTAGAAACCCCTCCTAGGTTATTTCCCTAATTTTCATATCCTGGTTAGGGGTTGGTATTGTTTCATCCTTCACTCGGTTGATGATTGTCCCACGGTCTTAAACAAGAATTTGTCATGGGGCCCTTCAGGCATTGTTCTGCGCAAATGGATGATTGAATTTGATGTGAAACATCAACATGTCAATACCATGTGCATATAGGCCATTATCCCTGGCTTACCCCTAATTTTTTGGTCATGTGAAGCCTTAGACGCCAGTAGAAGCAAACTTGGCAAGCTAGTGGAACTCGAACCCGACTAGAAGCAAAAAAAAGACTGGAGATGGGACTGGATCCACATTGAAGTGGACTTGTGTAAAGGACTTTTGGGGAATCTGGAATTAGTATTTGGAAACTAGGTTTGGCATCAGAAAGTGGATTATTGGAAAATCTCATTTCGATATTATTCTTTCCATCAAATCAACCATAACTGGGCTCAGTGCAAGAGATTTTTTCATTTGTTGAAAAGTGTGTTGGATGTGTTATATTCTTTGGACGCCGAGAATTAATTTCTATGTTGCTCCTACTGCGTAGGGGGGTTGTATGAGTTCGGGGGCAATTCCCCCAAAAAAACATTCCTTAGTTTGCGTGTCCATTTTTTAGAACTCCTCGATTTTCATGTCCATTTATGGGAGGTTTTTTGACACATGGTTTTTTGTTGATGGTTTATATTTTCGGTTAATAAATCAAGGTCTTTTACTAATCCAGTTCATTGGATTAGGGTTTTGGATGTCCTATATGTATATTGTATTGTAAACAATGTATGATGTGAATCAATATAAAATATGTTGGTTTTCCCATTTTTGGTTTTGAGGGGAAAAATCTCTGTGTAATGTGTTTATTTTCCATTGTATATTTTCTCTTCTTTTATTAAAAATTTGTTTGCAGTAAAATATTGTACAAGGTTAAAATCTACATTTGGTATCATAACTATTATTGGCTTCAGGGGGATGCCTTTGTAGTCATGGGTTTGGCTCGGGACTGTGATAATATTTGTTACAGTCGGATATATATGGTATTGATTCTTTAGGTGAAGAGAAATGGCGAGCACCTCAAAAATAGAGATCGAGAAATTTAATGGGAAAAGTTTTGAGTTGTGGAAGCTCAAGATGGAAGATTTGTTGGTAGATATAGATTAGTGGGTCACGGGGGATCCAGGTACTGCACCTACAGGATTGTCAACAGATGACTAGAAAAATTTGGATCAGAAGGCAAAGAGCACAATCCGATTTTGTCTCTCATATTCAGTATTACTGAATGTGTCATGGGAATCTACAACCAAGGAGTTATAGTATAAGTTGGGGAACTTTTATCAGTATAAGTCCCAGGTAAATAAATTGTTCCTTTGGAAAACGTTGTATAACCTGAGGATGAGAGATGGAGATTGGGTGACAGAGCATCTGAACGCCTTCAATACTGTGGTAAGTCAGTTGTTATATGTTGATATTAAAATTTCAGATGAAGATGAGTGTATTAGTTTACTGTTCTTTTTACCAAACTCGTGGGATAGTCTCATTTTGTCTATACATAGTAATACAACTACCTTGATTTTTAAAGATCTGGTCTCATCCTTGTTATTAGAGGAGGTGAGATGGAATAACATGGAAGGATAGATCACAGATGCATTATTTGCAAGAGGACGCTCCCAGGAAAGAAATAGATCTAACTCCTCAAGTGGGAGATTTAAGTCTAAGGGTAGATCTAAATCTCCCAGAAAGTTTGTAAAGGTATGTTGGATATGTGGAAAATAAGGGCACTTCAAGAATAAATGTAGATCCAAAAGCGTTGAGAAGGTGAAGGGATTTGAAGGTTCTCCCTCTAAACAATAAAATACCTCCAAGGAAGAAGGAGGGGATGTGTACTTGGATTTTTCAAGAATACATGCAGATCATGAGCAATTGTTGTTGACTCAGGTGCATCCTTTCATATGACTCCCCACAGGGAGTGGTTTTGTGAATATGAAAGGTATGATGGAAGTAATGCTTTCCTAAGTGATGACTCGACAACCATAATCATAGGACAAGGAAAAGTCAAGTTGAGTCTCATATATAGAAGGATTAGAACATTTCCTAGTGTTCTACACATCCTAGGATTGGCCAGAAATTTAATTTGTGTAAGCAAAATGGACGATGTAGGGGTAAAACTAGTATTTGAAAAAAAAACATGCAAGATGATTCGAGGAGAAATGGTGTTGTCGAAGGGAGTTCATATTGTACCTCTATATAAGATGCAAGGAATCACTATTAGTGATGGGTGTGATAGTTCCATTTTTCCTTATATTGGAGAAAAAGAAGAAAAGACTCCTACATTCTCTGGAGAAAAGGTTATTTTGTGGCACCAAAGGCTGGGGCATATCGGAGAGAAGGGTCTTCGACTACTACACATTAAAGTTATGTTTGACGGTATGCCTAACTTCTCTCTGGATTTTGATTTATGTGAACATTGTGTATATGGGAAGCAAAATCTAGTAAGATTCCCCTCTAGTGCAATGAGGGCAGAAAGAATTTTACAACTAGTGCACAATGATTTGTTTGGACCTGTGTCGGCTCCATAATTGGGAAAATATGTGTACTATGTCTCATTTATAGATGACTTCTCAAGGAATAATTGGATATCTTTCCTCAGGAAGAAATATGAAGTCTTTGAAAGGCTTAAAGAGTTTAAGTCTCTTGTTGAGAATCAAACAGAGAAAATAATTAAGGTGATGAGGACATATAATGGTGGAGAATTATGCGGGAATGAATTTGAATATTTCTATAAGAAGTGTGGTATATAAAGGAATAATAATACTCTATATACACCTCAGAATAATGGAGTTTCAAAAAGGATGAACAAGATGTTGATGGAAAACTAAAGGTGCATGCTTAGTGGTGTCGAGTTAGCGCAAGAATTCTAGGCAGAGGCAGTGGGTATTGCATGTTACCTGGTCAACATATTACCCTAATTATCACTGGATGAAAAGACTCCACAAGAGGTATGGATTGGTAAGAAACCTTCTCTCACACATCTCAAGGTATTTGGTTGAGAAGCCTATGTTCCTGTTCCAAAGGAAAACAAGAGTAAGCTAGATAAGAAGGATGAAAAGTGTATCTTTATTGGGTATAAATATGGTCTCAAAGGTTATAAAATTTGGAACCCAGAAACTAAGAAGGTTTTGCATAGCTGAGATGTGGTATTTAGATAAATGAAGGATTTTGTCAAATAGGAAGTCCTACCAAGTAAGGAAGAACCAGAGAAAATAGAGTTTGAGCCAAAGGATGATGAATCAGACTCTACAAAAGAACAAGAACCAAAAGAAGAAGATCCCCATACTCCAGTATTGAGGAGATTGGTGCAAGAAAAAAGGCTACTGGAAAGGTATACACCATATGATTTTCGTTCAAATTTTGATTTGTATATTACTGATGATGATCCTAGAACTGTTAGGGAGGCAATGGATTCAGATGGAAAACTCTGGAAAAAGGCCATGGTTGAAGAAATGGCAACCTTGGATAATAATGAGGCTTGGGATCTAGTGGATTTGTTGACTGGAAGAAATCCCATTGGAAGCAAATGGGTATTTAAAAATAAGTTTATTTTCGAAGGAAAAGTGGAGAAATACAAAGCTCGGTTAGTAGAAAAGGGTTATTCCCAGGTTGAGGGAATTGATTTTGGTGAGATTTTTTCTCCTATTGCCAAGTTAAGTTCTATTATATTTATTTTATCTAGTGTTGCTTCTTTTTATTTTGAAGTAGAAACGATGGATGTGAAGACAACTTTCCTACATGGGGATATGGAAGAATAAATCTAGATGAAGCAACCAAAAGGCTTTGTTGTGAAGGGATAGAAGGAGCTAGTATGCAAGATGAAAAAGTCCTTGTATGGTTTAAAACAATCAACAATGATGGGGTATCAAAAATTTGATATGTATACACTGGGATGCAGCTTCACAAGAAGCAAAGAGGATCACTTTGTGTATTTGGTCTTGTGTGTGGATGACATGTTGTTGATAGGAAACAACAAGGAGATTATCCAGGATGTGAAAACTCAATTGTCCTCTAAATTTTACATGAAGGATCTTGGTGTTGCAAATTTCATTTGGGAATGGAAATTAAAAGAGATAGGAAAAATAGGAAACTATGGTTAAATCAGAGAAAATATGTTGAGACAATATTGCAGAGGTTTAACATGCAGGAATGTAAATCGGTCAGGGTCCTTATTCATGTAGGTGTAAAGTTATCTTCGGATTAGTGTCCCAAGAAAAAGGAAGAGGAGGGGGACATGTCTCATTTACATATATGAGTGTGGTTAGAAGTTTGATGTATGCAATGGTCTGTACTAGACTAGACATTGCATATGTAGTGGGACTTTTGAGTAGGTATATGTCAAAACCAAGGAAGGAGCATTGTACAAAATTAAAGAGGGTTTTCAGGTGTTTGTGTGGCACTTATGGCTATGTATTATGCTACCAAGGAAGAATAAGATTGGATAGAGTGTTAGACATACATGGATTTGTGGATGCATGATGGGATGGATATTTGGATCGTAGGAGATCTACAAGCGGGTATGTGTTTAACCTATTTGGAGGAGAAATCAATTCGATGAGAGAAAGATAGTTTGTAGTGGCACTTTCAACTAAAGTAGTTGAATACATGGCATCCATGCATGCAAGCAAGGAAGAAGTATGGTTACAAAGATTGTGTTCAGGTATTGGGTTGCTACAACAAGTTGTAAGGATATATTGTGACATTCAGAGTGAAATGTTTCTGGCGAAGAACTTGGCTTATTTGAAATGTTTCTGGAGAAGAAATTGGCTTATCATTCAAAGACGAAGCATATTGATGTTCAATATCACTTTGTGAGAGACATGGTTGAAGAAAATAAGGTGTTTCTAATGAAGGTGGACACTTTGAATAATGTTGCAGATTCATTAACAAAATATATGAGCACTGAGAAGTTTTCTTGGTGTAGAGGATCTATGGGAATTATTGCACAGGATTGTTGACTATCTAACCCTGTAACCCCCTGTATGCAAAGAAAAAAACAAAGGGGAGAATGTTGAATATGTTTTATATTCTTTTCACGATGAGAATTAATCTCTACGTTGCATCGGCCATGCAGGGAAGATCCCCCTGCGTGAGAGTTCAAGGGAAGATCCCCTGGAAAAAAAAAATCCTTAGTTTTTGTGTCCATTTTTGGGTAGTCCACGATTTTCGTGTCCATTTATGGGCATTTTTTCGACACATGGTTTTCCGTCGATGGTTTTATATTTCCGGTTAAGGAATTAGGGTTGTTGACTAATCTAGGTCATTAGATTATGGTTTTGGATGCCACTGGATCCTATATTTATATTATATTTTAAACAATGTATGATGTGAATGAATATAGAATATGCTAGTTTTCCTGGTTTGGGTTTCCAAGGGAAAAATATTCATGTAATGTGTGTATTTGTCATTGTATATTTTTTGTTCTTTTATTGAAAACAAGGAGATGTAAAATATTGTAAAAGGTTAAAATCTACAAATTGAGTCTAATGTATGGTGGAAAAAAGGGATAAGAGGTGACAACATGGAAACAAGGTCTCCCTCTACATAAGTTAAAGCGACTCATTTGATTCCTCCTCCTGTGATAGAGATTGGACGGGTTTTTCCTCTTCAATCTTTGCAGCAAGCTACTACAAATTAGCGTATGTATTTATCCACTCTCTCTCATGTTATTTCTTTGGATTTTGGTTTCTTTGGTCCCCCTCCCTCCCCTCATCCCTCGCCTCCCCCTTTTAGGACCCTCTCCCCCCCTCCCTGCTTGTGGTCCTCCCTTACCCTATCCCCTCTCCCCCNNNCTCCTCCTTTCCCTTCTTTCCCCCTTGCGGACCCTGAACAACCAGCCTCTTCCCTTGGTGCCTCCCCCATCCCTCCTCCCTCCACCTATGACATCCTGTATGAGTAGATCAATTCCCCTGTTTCTCCTAGAAGAAAAAAGGAGTAAGGCCCCACGGATAATTCGAGTCCCATACCTAATAAAAGTTATTCCCTCCACCCTTAGGGATCCTTGAAAGATATCCCCCCGTCAAAAGGAGGCTTAGCCCTCGATTTTCCCCTTTCCCAATCATGTAGGATGGAAATCCCACCTCCTAAATATGCATGAGAAGGATTTGTTGGAAATTCAAAAAGGAAATAAAGACTCTATATATAGGGCCCTTAGAGTAGGGAGTTCCATAAAAAACCATCCCAAATGATTTTCCTGTTATTCAATTCACAAGGGTTAGGGGGCACCCAAAAGAAGTAATCCATAAAAAGGCTTATTATAAGCCTTAATCCATACATTATTCTTATTCAGGAGACTACATTCTTAGGGGATGTAGCCAAAGAAACTTTGGAGTCATGGCTAAAGAATTGGTCCTTCTGCACCATTGATATAAAGGGCCAATAAGGGGGATTAATATCCAGTTGGCGCCCTTCTTGTAGATCCATAGATACATCCTCCTTTAGGAATTCCATCTCAGTCAAGCTTCATGCTAAGGACACTGATTTCTCCTTCTTGGGGGTTAAAATTTACGAGCCTTACGCTAATATGGTCTCTTATTGGTAGGACCTGCCAGATGCAGGTGCATTTAGTAACCCTTACATTTTGGTTGGTGGTGACATGAATTTCACCATGTCTCATCACAAAGTATGGGGAGATAACCTTAGACAGGATCCCCAAAGGGGTTTCTTTATTTCATTTTTATGCTCTCACGAGTTGGTCTCGGAGGCCCTAATGGATTATGGTATCTTGTTCAATTCTTCTACGATAGAAGGGAGCATTTCTGACCACCAACCCTTCATTCTTAGAATGAAAGGAGGAAAGGACTCGCCTCATGTCCCTTTAAAATTCAACCGAGCTTGGCTAAAGAAGAAGATTTATGTGATATGGTTAAAATTTTGTGGCTCAAGATGGACCCTTCAAAACCTCATTCACTGATGAAATTGTTTGCTGAAAATATTTCTAGAGTCAAAAAATCTACCAAAAAGTTGTTACAAGACTATAAGAGGAGAAAAATTTATAAACTAACTTAGTGTGAGGAATAGCTAGTTGTTATGTACCACTCTTTGAATGAATATCCCCTTAGTGAAATGAAGTTAGAGGATTTCAAATTTCTTGAAGCAACTAGACACTCCTTATTGGAAGAGGAGGAGAAAACATGGAGCCTACGTAGCAAAGCCCTTTGGCTCCAAGATGGAGATAACCAAAAAAAATTCTTCCATCAATTTGAGAATTTTCGGAAGAACCTTAATACAATATGGGAAATTGAGAATGAATAAGGTTAGTTGGTGAGATCCTTTGAAGCAAAATATGAGGCCGAAGCTAATTTTTCCAAAATCTTTTCAAAGCTCTGGTAGGATGTCCCATCTAGGACATCCTTCGAGTAGTCTCAAAATTTCCCTCTGTAATCATAGAATAATTGAATTGTTCCCTTGAAGCGGAGGTATTTGAGGTGAAGGTTATGGAAACCCTCTCCTCTATGAAACATGGGAAGATCCATGTCCTCGATGGATACACTGTGGAATGTTTTCAAATCTTCTATGAGATTATCAAACAAGACAATCTCCTCGTGGTTAGAGAGTCCTAGAGATAAGACAAAATGCTTGTATCCCTCAAATATACCTTTATATATATCATCCCCCAAAATAAATATGGGTCTTCATTTGGGAATTTTAGGCCCATCTCTTGTTGTAATGTGATTTACAAATTCGTCACCAAAATAATAGCTAGGAGACTAAGAGCAGTTCTAAGTAAAGTCATTGCAGATGAACATTTTTGTCTCCTCCGAAACAAATAATTCATGACACAGCTTCAGTAGCATAAGAGGTCTTCCACTCAGTCAAAAACTTGAATTCCAAGGTAATCCTCATCAAACTGGAACTCTCCAAAACCTACGATAGAGTCAACTAGATTTTTCTGAGGCTAATGCTCATTCAAGTAGGTATTTCTCTTCATATTGTTAAATGGATAATGGGTTGTATTCAACCACCTTCCTTTGCAGTTCTTATAAATGGGATTCCCTCAATATTATTCAAATATTCTCGGGGTCTGAGAGAGGGTTTCCCCCTTTCCCCTTTCCTATTCCTCATTATATTATAATCCCCAAGCATTATGATTCATGAGGCAAAAATCTTAGGCTCAATCAAGGGTGTCAAGGTCTCAACTTCTAAAGTGATTTCCCACGTTCTCTTTGTTGAAGACATTTTATTTGTACGATTGGTTTGGAAAGAGATGTAGGCCCTCTCAAAGGAATCCTAGACTTATTATGCTCATCTAATGGAATGAAGATTAATTTTGAGAAGTCTTGTATTTCTCTTATTCTATTCTCAGATCAAGAAACCCACCAGATCAATAATATTAGTCCAGCACTAATCAAAACTTTGGAAGAAGGATTCAAATGTTTGGTTTTATTTCTAAAACAATGCAAGTATCAATTTCAGGATTGGGGGTGGTTAGTATAGAATAACGAATCAAGGGTATCCATTTAGGTTAATAGAGTTCTCTCCAGAGGGGGATTCTTGGTTTTACTCAAAGTTGTTATCCAGAGAATTCTTGTGTACTAGTGCTCTATTGTGACTGTCCCTAAAGGTATACTTAAAAAAATAAGGAAAATAATCTTCCAATACATGTGGTTTGGCTAACGAAAAATTGGTGGAATTCTCCTTCCCAAATGGTGCAAGATAGTCTCTCCCAAAGATCTCGATGACTGGGGCCTAAAAAACATTCATCTCTTCACCCAGACCTTTGCTGGTCACATTCTCTGCAATATTACCCAAGGATCCTCCCTTTTTATAAGAGTAATGATATCAAAATAGTTTCTCAAATTTACCATTTTTTATTGTTTTCATCTTCCCCAAAAGGCCCTAGTGTATTCTTTTTCGCTGGTAGGTTCCTATATAGGTTGGAAAATAAACAATGGAAAACAAGTCAGACTAAGTGAAGACCCTTGTCTTGGAACAGGAAACGATTTCTAATTCTTTGATTCCCTTCTTCGTACCCTCAAGGCCCAAAATATTTTCTCTCTCAATGATGCAAAAACTAGCTCTCCCCAGTGAAGAGGAAGAGATGGGTGGAAATCAACAACATTTTTAGGCCTAGAAGGGATATAAGATGAGGAATGGGAACTATACATTAAACACATTATCTCCAACTTTGTTATTCTCAACAATGAAACCCCAGATACATTATGTTGGTCAAAAACCCTTCTCTTGGCTCCTTTACTGAAAAACTAGAATATTGTGATACCCCGAAATTTCAAATCGAAAAGTTATTATTATTTTTATTTGTTATCAACACATTAGGTATCCTAATGAGATAACTCAAAAAATTATTTTTTTAATTATTAATTTATTAATAAAATAGTAATCACACATTAAGTGGGACTTGTTGGCCCTTGTTTATGGAAGAAAGCGAATATTATGGAAGAAAAGGTGAAACGCGAATTGCGTGAAAGGAAGGTTGACTGGGATCAGGTCGAAGTGGTTAAAGAAGTAGAAAAGATGGAGCGAAGTTCGAGAGAGAAAGTCGTTGGATGAGGATATTGAGAAGACAAATCAATAAGGAAGGTGGATCGTGGACAACTCAACAAGCAAAAAAATCCATCGGTAGATGCTTTGGAGAACCTCGCAGGAAGGAAGGAAAGCTAGGCTGGCGAAGCCCTGAAAACGCAAGTCAAGTTGACCTAGGGTTTTGGTATCTATGGTTTTGACACCTAGGCTTTGGCCTAAGGCTATCGGTGAGCTATTGTAATGTATAAAAAAAAATCAAGAGGACCTGGGATGGGTTGGTCTTGATTTGGTTGTTGTTAATGTAGAGAGAGAAGTATTGTAGTATTGTGTTGTGAGAGCATTTGGTAGTGTAATATCTTCACCTGGGTGCGAAGATTAAACCTCTAGTTGGGTGCGTAGGGAAGGGAGATAGAGAAAAGAGAGAAGGAGAGAAGATTTGCAAGCTAAGAGTGCAGATAGAACTGTAATCTTTCACCTAAGATATTATAAAGCATAGTTATGTGGATGTAGCCCTAGGAAGAGGGTGAAGCACGTATATCTTGTGTCGTGAGTGATTGATGTTGTGTTATTTACTTATGTTACCTTAATGATGAATTAGTATGTTAGATATAATATATAATTGTGCGAAGTAGTTTTATGCTTGAAAATAATAATCTGATCTCCTTATGTGGTTGCCCTTATTCCACTTGCATTCCCCCTGGTTGTAGACACCTGTGTCCTACAACCCCCTATTGCTACTTTTGGTGAGACTTCATCTGCTTTGCATGTGTTTTCAAAAGGGCCAGTAGTTAGGGCTTGTTGGTGCGCTATTAGAGTTGAACTTTGGGTCAACCCTTGTGCCAACAAATGGTTCTGTTGTCGGGACCAGGATCCTCTTGAGGTAATGTCAAGTTGGTTTCCATCAAAGACAAAGATTCAGAAGTGGATAGAAGAACAAGAGAAGGTATTCTCATAAGCTCAGAATAAGAACCCTAATATTATCACAGAAGACTTGTTGGGAAGGAATATCTTTACTGATATACACGAGATTTTCTTTGGAGGGATTCATAAGGAGATATACGAGTGGCTGGATAGATTAGCAGATACCTAGTTTGAGATCAGATCTAGACCACTTGTGGTTTGGATGGCGGCGCTAATCAAGAAGGTCAAGATATTTGATAATGTCATGTCAAGAGCAGTAGATCACTAGTTTGATAGTGCCATCAGAGGGTATATCACAAATTTTTCTATTGATAAGGTAGAATCATATAGCCAAGCAGAGAGATATTTCTTTAAGGGACCTAGAGGAAAAATTTTACACTTCTTGAAGTTGAAGATCAAGATTCTATTGCATGAGAATAACATATTGAAGATACAGTAGTGGGTCATATTGAAAAACCTAATGTTCAAGAATTCAGACAGGGACAGTGACACAGAGGTCAAACACACATGCAGTGGGAGAACCTTCAGAGAAATTCCTCTAGTGAACTTGTTCGAGTAGAGTCACGAACCACTAGCACAGGAAGAAGGATTCTACAGTGGAGAAGAAGAAGAGTTGTCGAATGAGGAAAATTCATATTCCACTAGGGAAGAAGAAGAGAAGACTGAAGAACCTCACCGAGAAGAGTCAGAAACTTCAGGGACTACACAGACTGTTAAAGTAAGTGTTATTATGCCCCCTATTGTTTTAACAACATTAAGTAACCAGAGTAACCTAAGTTATTAGAGAACTCAGAGAACTGGTACAAGTGGTTCAGCGCACACTCAGTTAGGAAACCTAGGAAAATCTATGGTAGATGAGATGAGGTTACCCACCTTTAGAGGAGATGGATCTGAAGATCCTGACTAGCATTGGTTCCTATGTGAAGTTGTATGGAGTACTAATAATGTCACAGGTGAAGCTATTAAACGAGCTTATTTTAGTACTACCCTGAGAGCTCCCGCACTGAGCTGGTACATGAAGTTCGTTCAGGGAGTTGTCCAGCCAAAATTGTTGAATGAGATTAAGATTGCGTTGATTGTTGAATTCAAGAAACCCAAGTCGGAATCGCGGTGCATCATAGAGTTGAAAGAAATGAAGAAGAAAGTAGATGAACTTGTTTGGGAGTTTGATTAGAGGTTTAAGACCTTGACACGTCATTTGAGTTTTCAAATCCCAGACGAGCAGAACAATGAATGGTTCATTTTTTCCCTCCTACCACACATCAGATTCCCTCTGATGCGGCAGAAGATTACTTTGCAAGCTGAGGTGTTGGAGATCGCCATGAAACTAGAATTTACCCCTATGGTAGAATCCAGCTCAGGTATGAGTCAAATTTTGAGTCATCTAACTAGCTTATCAATGTAGGCCGAAGATATAAAAAAATAAAAGGGAAAAGATAAGAGAGAAGACATCTAGTGCATTAGATGCAAATCAGAAGGCCATGACAAGGAGAATTGTCCCCTATTTCACAAATACTTGGATTCTGGAGCTCTGAGCCTTTTGAATCAAGTTATGTTGATTAAGGTTGGTTGTCATTGATGTCAACCCTTGAATAAAGCCCCGTAGCACAAAGGTTTGGGTAATGGACCCGATATTGTTTGATGTAAATATTACTCAATATTGTTTTGTCATGGTTGATAAGAATTAAATATGGATGAACTCCAAAGTGGTCCCCTTATGGTGAAAGCCCTCACGGGAAGACGCTTTGCAGAGTAAGAGAACCCATTCTTAATTGTGGAATAATGAGATGAAGGAAAGTGAATTTGTTAGGGAAAATATCCTAGATGGATAGTTCTTGTCATGTCATTTCCGGTGGTATGTGGAACATCACATAATTCCTCATGGTTAGAGAGTTATGGCCATGAGAAGT
>ML782518.1:1307295-1339831 GCA_009831015.1 Picea engelmannii | reverse complement strand
GCATAAAATAATGAGAAAGGACGTTGTATACCTTGGAATGATCAGATGAAATGATAGTATAAGTCAAAATGCAGGTGATGAAGGGTAAAATAATAGCAAAAAGTATGGGCAAAAAGGGTACAATATGTGGTCCTAACAGAAGGGAACCAAAAATTTTATATAAAAAAAATGGCGGTAGAGTTAGGGTATGAGTTTTACCAGGAGTAACTTGAACCCTGTGTAACACACCCATCTATCCACAGGCCATGAATGTTATCTACAAGTCCCTTCTCTGGACTAATTCGGTCCCTGCTCTTGTTTTTCCTAGCAAGGAATGCATGAAAGACTCACATGCATTGATCAAGATTTATTCTAAGCATATAAACAATGAAACATACAACATGCACAATAATAAAAATAAATCATGCATACTCTAAACATATTGAATTCAACGATAAATAAATACACATCGAAAATAATTCATACATAGGTAATTAATACCATAATAGAGAGAACTTATATTTTATAAAATAAGACACCAATTCGTTGCAGACCAAGGAAATTCCACCCAACCGTAGACATTGTTGTCACAAGTCTCAATAATAATGTCACCCCGATCCAGGTTTATGAATCCACAAGGATGGTTCTAGAGTGTTACTTGGCTTCCCAAACTAGTCAGCACTTAAGCTCTTAGAGGCTTCTCCAACAATCACAGCAATTCAAGTACCCAACTCTCTTCTACCCAACCTACACCACCCAAGAATATGGACCACCACCCTTCTTTTCCATGTAGTCCCTCAGGCATTCATTCTCTTTCCAGGGCTCAAGTGCAGCTGGTCCAGAGTCTCCATGCTGGGACTCTCAAGACTCAGAGCTGAGAGAAAGGTTGGACACAAGCCAAGAATCTTAGATATGAAGGTCTCAAATCATGATTGGATTACACCAGCAATATCTATAGCCAACAAAATCGTGGTGGTTCTTCAATGGCATGATTTCCTTTCCCAAGCCAATCATGAATCCAGAAAGATGAGTGAGTGAAGGAGTGAATGGAGTGCAGAATCCATGAGAGAGGATGAACAATGAACAAATCAGGTGAATGAATGTGTGAGGCAACCAACAGCCACACCAAAATGGGGATGGGAAAGAGAGTGATTGAATGACCAAAACAAATGAGAGAATTAGCAAATGGGAGAACCCCTTCCACAGACCGGGGACAAGTTTTTGTAATTCGTGGGGATCAAGAATCTCTTGGAATTTCCCAAAGAGATTATGTAACTAATTAAGCTCCGTCTATTAAACAAAATGGGTAGTTAAAAAATGAAATAAACACGTATCCCCTCAATCCCCCTCTCTTGTGGAGTCATATCCCCCTATAACTCTAGTCCTTGTATGTATAGCAGCCAACGATGTATTTAATATTAATAATGATCACACATTACATTTCTTAGGAACACTAGCCTTTTAATAATTGTTTGGGCACTTTGGCCTCTCAGCAATGTAAAAATACATTATTTAATATGGGGACTCAAAACCCAAGGTGTTACATTCCCTCCCCTTTATTTTGGCACTATCCTCAGTGCATATACAAAACAGGAATCAAAATTCCAAGATTTATTCAAAAGATGAGGGTACTCTTCCCGCATGGAATCTTCATGCTCCCAGGTAGCATATTTAGGACCATAGCAAGTCCACTTAACTTTTACCATCTCTATAACTCGATTCCAAAGCATTTTGACTTTTACGTCCAATATTCGCATTGGTTGGACCTGAAAGTCTCCCTCTGTCTCTACCTGAATCAAATGTCAATCAATAACATGGTTAGGATCATGTATATATTTATTTATCAAAGACACATGAAATACATTATGCACATTCATGGAAGAAGGCAATGCAAGTATGTATGCAACTCTCCCTATTCTAACCAATATCTCAAATGGACCACAGAATCTGGCTATTATCTTTGTACATCTACCCAACTTCAAAGAGCTCTTATTGGGATTTAATTTCAAAAGAACATGCTCCCCTACATTAAATTCTCTTGATGTCCTATTCTTGTTGGCATAAACCTTCTGTCTATCTTGAGTTTCCTTTAAATTTTACTTAATCTTAACCATTTGGTCTTCCATCTCCTTGAGTAACTCTGGCCCAAGTACCACTCTATCTATTGGGTTGTCCCAGCTTACTGGAATACTAAATTTTCTACCATGCAAGGCTTCAAATGGGCTCATATTCAATGAAGCTTGATACCCATTATTATAGGCAAATTCAAACAAGTGCAAGTAATCTTACCACTTAGATGGATTATCCATCACATACATTCTTAACATGTCTTCAATTACTCAGTTGACCCTCTTTGTCTTCCCATATGACTGCAGATGGTATGATGTGCTAAAGTTCATATTTGTACCAAATCCTTTAAATAATCTCTTCTAGAAATTTGAAGTAAACTCAGTGTCTCTGTCTAAGACAATTGTCCTAGGTATCCCATGCAACCTAGAAATTTCCCTCATGTAATTTTCTGCAATATTCGTTGTTGTATGAGTTGTTTTAACAGGAACAAAATGAGCAACCTTGGTCAATTTATCAACCACTACCATGATTGAATCATGTTGCCTTGTTGTCCTTGGAAACTTTTTTATAAAATCGATGGCTATCACTTCTCATTTCTTCTGTGGAATTGGTAATGGTTGTAGAAAACCTATCGGGTGTCTATGCTCATCCTTTACTCTCTGACATTCCATACATCTGGCGATGTAATCAGCAACAACACTTTTCATCCCCAACCAAAAGAATTGTCTTCTTACTGCTTTAATTTTTTTTCTGGTAACCGGGATATCCAGCATATGGAACATTATGCATTTCCTTTAATACCAAATTCCTAAGTTCTCTAGAACTAGGAACATAAATTCTATTTTTATGCATAAGTAGTCCATATTCTTTTTTCTCATACTCTTTCATTTTTTTTTGTACATCCTCTTGCTGCAAGTTTTCCTTTACATATAGGTAATGTTGATCTATAACAACAACATCCAAAATTATGCCCTTCAAGTTTGACTGATGCATACTAACAGTGGTAGCATGCATGAGATGCACTCTCCTACTAAGTGCATCAACAACTTTATCTTATTTTCCTTTGATATGATTGATATCAAAATTGTATTCACTTAAAAATTCAATCCATCTTGTTTGCATGGCATTCAAAGTTGGTTTTTTAAAAAGATACTTCAGACCATTGTGGTATGTTCTTAATTCAAATCTCTTTCCCATGAGATAATTCTTCCACATCCTTAATGCGTGAACAATGGCAGCAAGCTCCAAGTCATGTGTGTCATAGTTCCTCTCATGCTACTTAATATTTATAGACTCATAACAAATGTCATGTCCATTTTGAGTGAGGAGTCCACCAAGTCCTTCCTTGCATGCATTTGTGCATACCACAAAAATTTCATTTGGGTCAAAACAATTTAGCACAGGTGCACTAGTGAGTAACTCCTTCAATAAATTAAAGTTATCTTCACATTCATTTGTCCATTCAAATTTAATTCCCTTCCTTTTCAAAGGAGTGATGGGATGAACAATTTTACAGAACCCATCTATAAATCTTTTGTAGTAACTGGCTAACCCCATAAAACATCTGACTTACGAAACATTCATGGGCACTGGCCATCCTCTAATGGATTCAATATTCTCTATATCCACTGTTATACCCTATTCTAAAATAATGTGCCCCAAGTAATGGATATGTTCTTGATAAAAATTAACACTTACTCATCTTGGCATACAACTGATGTTCCCTTAGCACATGCAATACCAATCTTAGGTGATGTTCATGCTTCTCTTCATACTTAAAGGAGACAAGTATGTCATCCAGGAATACTATGACAAACTTATCCAAGTAAGTTATGAATATTCCATTCATTAAGAACATAAATATAGTTGGTGCATTGGATACTCCAAATGGCACCACTACAAATTCATAATGTCCATACCACGTTCTAAAAGTTTTCTTATGGATATCTTCTTCTTTGATTCTTACCTGATGGTATCCCAATCTCAAGTATATCTTTGAAAATATCTTTGCTCCTCTTAGCTAATCAAAGAGGTCATCAATTTTGGGAAAATGATACTTGTTCTTTATAGTAGACTTATTCAGTCGTCAAAAGTCAATACACAGCCTCAAGATTCCGTCTTTCTTTTTGAAAAAGAGTATTGGTGCTCCCCAAGGTGAAACACTTGGGAATATATACCCTTTCTTCAGCAATTCCTCCAACTGCATTTGTAATTCTTTTAACTCTAGTTTTCTCATTATGTAAGGTGTTTTTGACATCGAGGCAGCTCCTGGCACTAAATCAATAGAGAAATATATTTCCATTTTTTGCGACAACCCCGGTATTTCTTGGAATACATATTCAAGTTCTTTTAGTACCGAGAAATATTCAAGGCTTGGCTCCTTTGTATTTTCCGGCTTCTCCATATGGGTTGCATACAATTGACTCCCTTTTTTGAAACATCTCTTCGGCTGTAAGGTTAAAATATCCCTTATAGATATGCATCTTGGTACACCTTTCACAGTGCTTTGTTTTCCATCTCCATCAAGACATGTAAATGTCTTTCTATGACAGTCTAGGACATCATGATGCTTGTCCAACCAATCCATTCCAATTAGAATATCATAAGACCCTAATGGTATGATATTTAGATCAGCACTGGTATTCACACCATTTATGTAATTTTTAAACCTATGAAGTAAATAAATGCATACATATTCTTAAGAAAAACATAAATTAATCAATGGCTCATACACATAGTAGACAAAGATTTACGCTGGAAAACCTTAACCAAGAGAAAACCATCCTTCCTTGGTGTCACACCTTTCAACTCTTCATTGTAATAATTTCACCATTCACCATATAATATATACAATATTGTAGGTATTATGTAGCTACCAAAACCCTAATCCCTTACTCTAGGATTAATTTAGAAAACCGCTAAAAATAGCAATATCCGCTAAAATAGCAAAAAACGTTCAAAAACAATTTGGGATCGTCAGACGCAATTGTTGGATCTGATGCGCCCACACACACACATGAAAATAATATAACACATACCCAAAATTCTCCCACTTGTTGTTTTCTTTGCATACAGGGGTTCACAAGATTACATAGACGACAATCTGGGGCAACAATGCCCATTGTTACTCTACACTAGGAGAACTTCTCTGTGCTCACAGACTTTGTCAATGAATCTACAACATTCTTCAAAGTGTCAACCTTTTCTAGCAACACCTTATTTTCTTCAACCATGTCTCTCACAAAGTGATACTGAACATCAATATGCTTTGTCTTTGAATGATAAGCAGGGTTCTTTGCCAGGAAGATTGCACTCTGACTGTCACACTCTAATCTCACTACTTTTTGTACCAACTCAATACCTAAACACAATATTTGTAACCATACTACTTCCTTTATTGCATGAGTGGCTGCCATGTATTCAACTTCTGTAGTTGAGAGTGCCACTACAACCTGTCTTTTGCTCATCTAACTAATTTCTCCTCCAAAAAGGTTAAACACATACCCACTTGTGGATCTTTTGTGATCTAGATGTCCAGCCCAATATGCATCAACAAGCCCATGTATGTCCACCACTCTATCCAATCATGATCTTCCTTGGTAGCACAATCCATAATTGGTAATGCCACGCAAATACCTGAGGACCCTCTTTACTGTTGTCCAATGCTCCTTCTCTAGTTTTGACATATATCTACTCAAAACTCCCACTGCATATGCAATGTCCGGTCTGGTACAGATCATTGCATACATGAAACTACCAACTGCACTAGTATACGAAACATGAGACATGTCCTCTTTTTCTTCCTATCTCTTGGGACAATGATGTGCAAATAACTTTACACCTATAGGAATAGGAACCTTGACCAATTTACTTCCATACATGTTGAACCTCTGCAATATCGTCTCAACATATTTTCTTTGACTCAACCAGAGTTTCTTGTTTGCACGATCTCTTTTAATCTCCATTCCCATAATGAAGTTAGCAACATTGATATCCTTCATGTCAAATTTGGAGGATAGTTTTGATTTCACCTCCTTGATAAAATCCATGTTATTTTCTACCAGCAACATGACATCAACATACAATACTACATAAATGAAGTGATTACCAACCTGCTTGGAATATACACAATGATCAAACCTTCTTCTCACAAATCCCAATCCAAGGATGTATGTGTCAAACTTTTGGTACTACATCCTAGGTGATTTCTTCAAACCATATAGTGACTTCTTTAGCTTACAGACCAACTCTTTCTTTCCCTTCACTAGAAATCCTTTTAGCTAATTCATGTAGATTTCTTCTTCCAGATCCCCATGTAGGAATGTTGTCTTCACATCCATCTATTCCACTTCAATATCAAAAGAAACAACAATAGATAAAATAAATCTAATAGAATTTAACTTGGAAACAGGAGAAAAAATCCCACCAAAGTCAATTCCCTCTACCTGGGAATAGCCTTTTTCTACTAACTGAGATTTTTATTTCTCCACTTTTCCTTCTTCATTAAACTTCTTCTTAAAAAGCCATTTGCTACCAACATATTTTCTTCCAGCTGGAAACTCAACTATATCCCATGCCTCATTCTTATCCAAGGTATCCATTTCTTCAACCATGGCCTTCTTCCATATTTTACTATCCTTTGAATTCATTGCTTCCTTGATAGTTCTAGGATCATCATCAGTAATAGATAAAGAAAAATTAGAACGAAAATTAGGTGGATTGTACCTTTCCGGTTTCCTTATTTCCCTCACTAATCTCCTCGATACCGAGGTATGAGGTTCTTCTTCTTCTGCTTCATCTTCTCCAGATGATTCAGATTTTGCATCATCCAACTCAAACTCTATTTTCTCAGGTTCTTCTTAAGTTGGTAGGAATTCTTGTTTGGAAACATATTTTACCTCTCTAAAAACATCCTGACTGTAAATAGTCTTCTTAGTTTCTGGGTTCCAAATATTATAACCTTTCACGCCATCTTTATAACCCATAAAGATTCACTTTTCAACTTTATTATCCATCTTACTCCTATTTTCCTTTGGAACATGTACATAAGAATCACAAACAAACACTCTGAGATGTTCAAGAGAGGGTTTCTTACCAATCCATACCTCATGTGGAGTTTTATCATCAGGCACTAATGAGGGTGATCGATTGACTAGGTAACATGATGTACCCACTACCTCTGCCCAGAATTTGTGTCCTAAATCAACACCACTAAGCATGCTCCTTGATTTTTCCATCAATGTCATGTTCATCCTTTCTGCAACACCATTCTGTTGAGGTGTGTATGGAGTAGTCTTTTTCCTTTCTATACCACATTTCTTACATAATTCTTCGAATTCATTTCTGTAGAATTCTCCACCATTATCTGTCCTCAATACCTTTATTTTCTTCTCTATCTGATTTTCTACTAGAGCCTTAAACTCTTTAAATTTATCAAATACCTCATATTTCTTTCTAAGAAAATAAATCCATGTGTTCCTTGAGAAATCATCTATGAATGAAACATAATACACAGATTTACTAGTGATGGAATAGGCACAGGTCCAAACACATCATTGTGTATCAACTCTAAGATCCCCTTTGCTATTTTAGCACTAGATGGGAATCTTACTCGATTTTGTTTACCATATATGCAATGTTCACAGAAATAAAAATCCAGAGTGAAATTAGACATACCTTCAACCATACCTTTACCCTGTAGTGTTCGAAGGCCCTTTTCTCCAATATTCCCCAGTCTTTGATGCCACCGCATGGTCTTCTTTCCAGGGATACTATTGGTCTTGTCTTATTTATTTCTCTACTCATGGACAACAGAACTGTTACACCATTAGTATAAGTTCTTCCCAACAACTTGTGCAGAGTTCCACACCTAACTCCCCTCATCAATACCATTTATCCTCGTACCATCTTGCAAGTTCCCTTTCCCAATATAGTATCCACTCCTGCATCATCCAACTTGGTTACAGATATTAGGCTCCTGGCTAGTTTTGTAATGTGAAGAACCCCAGGGAGAGTTCTAATCCTTCCATTTTTTATTAACAACTTAACCCTTCCACGTCCCATGATTTTGGTTGTCGAGTTATCTCCTAGGAATACATCACCATCATATTTTTCATATTCACATAACTAATTCCTGTGATGAGTCATATGATATGACGCACCTGAGTAATTTAACCTTACACCACGATCTGCATGCATACTTGTAGATTCCAGGTAAACATCACCTCCTTCTTTAGTGGAGATTTTCGCCTCTATGGAAGAGGTATTATCATATGCCTTTGGTTTATCAACCTTCTTAGACTTGCAATCTTTCTTATAATGCCATTTTTTACCACACTTCCAACATTTCCTCAAAGATTTTCCTAGAGACTTAGATCTACCTATAGATTTAGATCTCCCCCCCCGAAGACTTACCAAGATTCCTGTCTTGGGTACAACCTCTTACAAATAAAGAATTTGTACTATGACTATCCATGCTTTTCCGCCTCATCTCTTCAAATAACAAGTATGCAACTACATCCTCATACTTCAATGTATATTGAGTGGTACTAACAATTGATACAACCAGATTATTCCAAGAGTCGGGAAAAGAACATAACAAAGTAATACACTTATCTTCTTCTACAATCGTAATATTAACAAATACCAGTTGACTTACCAGAGTATTAAAGGAATTTATATGTGCTGTCACAGAATCTCCATCTTCCATCCTAAGATGATACAAATTATTTCGAAGAAACAACTTTTTTACGAGGGACTTTGATTGACAAAAATTCCATAACATATACCATATTTCCTTGGCTATATATTCTCTCAAGAAATTCAACAACTTCGAACCTGCTAGGCAAAGTTGAATAGTACTCCTTTCTTTTTTGCCCAACTTCCCCCAATCTTCCTTCGACATACCAGTAGGTGGTGTACTAGTAATTTTTGTACTAGTAGGTTGTGTACCAGTAGACTGTGTGCCAGTAGATTGCGTACCATTAGGTTGTGTATCAAGATCCACAACAATCCATTGTTCTTTGTCTACAAGAAGGTCCTCCATATTGATATTCTATAGCTCAAATGTTTTACCATTGAAATTCTCTATCTCGATTCTAGAAGAGCTCGCCATTCCTCTTTCTACACTTGAATCACCACTACAAAATATCCCACTAAACCTAGATTTATCACATACCCAAGATAAAATTGATATATCAAGACCGAACCAAACCCTCAGCAACAAAGGCGTCCCTTTGAATCCAAAAACGAGCTTTGATACCACATGAAAGTTTTAAACCTGTGAAGTAAAGCAATGCATATAGATTCTTAAGAAAAAAATAAATTAATCAATGGCTCATACACATAGTACATAGAGATTTACGTTGGAAACCCTTAACCAGGAGAAAACCATCCTTCCTTTGTGCCTCACCTTTCAACTCTTCATTGTATTAATTTCACCATTCACCATACAATATATATACAATATTTTAGGTATTTCGTAGCTACCAAAACCCTAATCCCTTAATCGGGGATTAATTTAGAAAACTGCTAAAAATAGAAAAATCCACTAAAATAGCTAAAACTGCCCCAAAAATATTTTGGGGCACTGCCCCAAACCCCATCAACTCCGAGCTACCACCCAGAGCCGAACGCTGCGCATAAATTGGGGGGGGGGACTTAGCCCCCTCTAGGGGACCCCAGGAAATCACCCAACACACACAACAAAAATGTTAGAAAAATAAGACAGCGGAGCAATAAAATAAAACAAATGTGAAAACAAAACACAAAAGATACACAATACAAGAGAGACATAGATTTACGTGGTTCACCCAGTGTGGGCTACGTCCACCAGAGAAATTATCATGTCCTTCCTTTATTATTATCCAACAAATGAAGGGATACAACCTACAACAAAACCCGTTGTAACTTCCTCTTCTTTCTCTCACACTCTCCTCTCTCATAATACAATACTCACCATAATGCATAGCCTCAATACATTTCCCTCATAACAGAGGGTTGCCTTATAGGGCAAAAAACCCTAACGTAATTTCTACTATTAGATCTGCGACCTTATAATGAACGGTCTAGATTTACAATAAAATTACAATATGCATTTACAAGGCAATTTTCCCTTCGGGGGCTTCACCCCCGAACCCCCCAGTCGGGGGGATAGCCCCCCGGACCCCGTAGAGGGGGTACCCCCCTCTGCACTCCCCCGTGTGGAAGAGTGTACATACTTTTGGGGTGTAAAGTCTTCATGGGGTATAAACACGGTTGAAAGCAAGGACCTCTGAATCAAGAACATAATCAGGCTCCACAACCAACAATCTCCCACTTGGATACTGATCTCAACAACTCCATTGTTGTTGTATATGCTGGAATTTAAACCTTCTTGGACCTAGAAAATTTCTCATCTTCATCTTCATTCTTGAAGACCAACTGAAATTGAGAAGGAACTCAGTTTGTCTCTGGTTACTCCCTTTGTGAACATGTCTACAGGATTCTGGCTAGTGTGTATCTTTTCCAACTTCAAATCTCCATCTTCCAAGGAAAATTGTATGAAGTGGTACCTCAACTATATATGCTTAGTCTTTGAATGGAAGGATGAGTTCTTTGCAAGATGAATTGCACTCTCACTGTCATAGTACAACCTGCTATTCTCATGCTTCTTTCCCAATTCCTCCATAAACCTTTGTAACCAAATCATCTCTTTACTAGCCTCTATAGCAACAACATAATCTGCCTCTATTGTTGAAAGTGCAACAACCTTTTGCAGTTTCAAAATCCAACTTACTGATGTTCCACCTATACTAAAAACATACCTTGTGGTGTTGCTCCTGCTGTCTTTATCACTTGCCATATCTGAATCAACATATCCTTGTAGAAACGTGTTTGAACCTCCAAAACATAATGCATGAGTAGAAGTACCTCTCAAATACCTAATAATCCACTTTACTTCCTCCCAATGTTCTTTACCTGGATTGTTCATATACCTGCCCACAACTCCGACTGAATGTGCAATATCTGGTCTTGTGCAAACCATTGCATACATGAAGCTGCCAACTATTGATGAATAAGGGACCCTGGACATGTATTCTATCTCCTCCTGTGTCTTGGGACACATTTCCTTAGTTAATTTGAAATGGCTGGCCAAAGGTGTATTAACTGGTTTTTCATTATGCATTCTAAACCTCTCCAACACCTTCTCTATGTACTCACTCTGAGACAATGTCAATTTGCGATTTTATCTCTCTCTTGTTATTCTCATGCCAAGTATTTTCTTTGCATCACCCAAATCCTTCATCGCAAATGAATTGGCTAATTTATTCTTGAGCATATTTATATCCTACATATTAGACCCTGCAACAAGCATGTCATCTACATACAATAGCAAGATAATATAACTTCCATTTTCTAGCCTTTTAAAATAAACACAATGATCAGAATGACATCTACTATAACCCTGTTCTGTCATAAACCTGTCAAACTTCAAATACCACTTCCTTGGAGCTTGCTTTAGGCCATACAAGCTCTTCTTCAATCTGCATACCAAATTCTCCTTCCCTTTGACCTAATACCCCTGTGGTTGCTGCATATATATCTCTTCCTCCAAATCCCCATGGAGAAAAGATGTTTTTACATCTAACTGTCCAAGATGCAAATCTTCTACTGCCACAAGACTTAAAATAGTCCTAATTTAAGTCATTTCAACAACAGGAGAAAATATTTCATCAAAATCTATACCTTTCTTTTGTGCAAACCCCTTTACAACAAGTCTAGCCCTGTATTGCTTTTCTCCTCCATCTTCTTCCTTCAACTTGTAAACCCATTTATTCTACAATGCTCTTTTTCCCACAGGAAACTGAACCAAGTCCCAAGTCTTCTTATTTTCCAAGGAATCCATTTCCTCTTGCATGCCTTGCTCCCACTTCTTTTTGGTGTCTACCTGCATTGCCTCTTCATAACATCCCGGTTCACTAGAATCAATCAACAATAAATAATACAATGAAGGAGAGTATCGTTCAGGGGGTATACTTAAGTTGGTAGATCTTCTAACAACACTTGCAAGTGTTTGAGGTACCTGCTGCTCCTGTTGTTTTACATTTTGATTTTCAAGTTCCTTTGGAATTTGTTTTTCAGTGATCTCATCAAGCACTATGTATTCTTGTTTTTATTCTTCCTGTTTCTTTCCCTGCAATTGATCTTTGTACATGACCTACTCATTGAATATGACATATCTGCTCCTAATGATTTTTTTTATTTTCATAATCTCATAATTGATAACCAAAATCATTAACACTGTATCCAATAAAGGTACACTCCTTGGATTTAGACTCAAGCTTTGTTCTATTTTCTTTATCAATATGGACAAATGCTTCACAACCGAAAGTTTTCAAAAAAGAATAGTTTACATTTTTTTCAGTCCATTCCTCCTCTGTAATTATACCATCTGTTTATTAAGTAAACAACAGTATATACAACATCTGCCCAGAACTATAAGGGCAAACTGGCACGCAATCTCATACTCCTTGCACACTCCATGATTGTCCTGTTCATCCTTTCTGACACACCATTTTCTTGTGGTGTTCTTGGAACTGTCTTCTCTCTACGAATCCCATGGTATGAACAGTAATCATCAAACTCCTTGCTGCAATATTCACCTCCATTATCTGATCTGAGACACTTCAAACTTTTCCCTATCTCATTCTCAACTAAATCTTTCCATTTCTTAAAAGTATCAAAAACATCATATTTTTGTCGAATGAAATAAACCCAAGTTTTTCTAGTTGCATCATCAATAAAAGTAACATAATAACAAGAGCCACCAAGATATGATACCTGAGCTGGTCCCCATACATCTGTATGCACAATCTCTAACCTTTCATTCTTCTTTTCTTTTCCAGCTCTGTGAAATCTAACTCTCTTTTGTTTTCCATAAACACAATGCTCACAGAAGTCCAAATCAATTTGTTTAAGATCTGGCTACAAATTTATTTTCTGAAGTATCTGCATACCCTTCTCACTCATCTGTCCCAACCTATGATGCCACAGTGTTGTATCCACTCGTGTAGAAGCTAAAGAGATAGAAGAGTTAGTATTACCAGTACATAAATACAATGTACCTACCTTCTCTCATTTTGCTATCACCAATGATCCTTTGATGACATTCCACGTCTTATCTGTAAATATGGATACACAACCTTCACTTGCCAACTTCCCTATTGAAATTAGATTTTTCCTTAAATCTGGAACATGTCTTACCTCTTTCAACAACCATTGGTTTCCATTGCGTTGTTTTATTTTTACCTTTCCCATTCCAATAATTTTGCATGGTGCATCATCACCCAAATGAACCTGTCCAAAATCACCTTGAACATAATCTAGAAAATGTTTCCTATGGGGTGTGGCATGAAATGAAGCCCCCGAATCTACTACCCAAGACTCATAAATATTATCTACAGAAAGAATCAAAGCATCTTGTAACACATCACCTGTTACATTTGCTTCTTGATTTCTCTCCTGTTGTCCATCTCTTTGTTTCTTTGGAACTCTGAAATCTTTCTTCAGATGTCCTCTCTTCCCACAATTCCAACACCCTATCTTTCCAAGTCTAGATTTGGATCTGCCCTTCCTAGAATTCCCACGGTTCCCTGAGCCCTTTCCTTTATCCTTTTGTCTTCCCTTGTTATCCATGTTCAACGCATTACCTGATGTCTCACCTATGCTTTTCCGTCGCATTTCCTCACTAAGGATAACACCAACAACATCATCAAATTTTAAAGTATTTGAACCAGAGATAGAGTTACTTACAACCATGACCAATCCATTCAAGCTTTCTGGCAATGATCACAAGATTAGAAGATCCCTAACCTCATCATCAAAGTCCACTTTTATAGAACTTAGTTGATTAGTAACCATATTAAATTCATTTAAATGATCTTCAACAAACCCACCTTTTGACATCTTCATTTTAAATAATCTCTTGATTAGAAATACCTTATTAAACATCAATGGTTTTTCATACAATTTAGCCAACACGTCCATCATATCCTTCATTTTATTTTCTTTCAAAATATTGAAATCCATTGACGCTGCCAAGATCAACCGTATCGTTCCTAGAACCTTTCTGTCAAGAATCTCCCATTCTTCATCTTTCATGGTCGTCGAATTCTTTGCTACTCCTCCCAATGGTAGGAATAGATCCTTATGATATAAATAATCTTCCACCTGCATCTTCCATAGCTGGTAGTTTTGGTCGTTAAATTTCTCGACCCTAAACTTTACATCTTCCAACATTGCTCCCACTCGAACCAGGAACCCTCTTTTCCTGTGAGTTACCTTTCGATCTAATACCAATTGTTATAAAAATAGGACCGCGGAGAAATAAAATAAAACAAATGTGTAAACAAAACACAAAAGATACACAATACAAGAGAGACACATATTTACGTGGTTCACCCAGTGTGGGCTACGTCCACCAGAGAAATTGACAGGTCCTTCCTTTATTATTATCTAGCAAATGAAGGGATACAACCTACAACAAAACCTGTTGTAACTTCGTCTTATTTCTCTCACAGTCTCCTCTCTCAGAATACAATACTCGCCATAATGCATAGCCCCAATACATTTCCCTCATAACAGAGGGTTTCCTTCTAGGGAAAAAAACCCTAACATAATTTCTATCGTTAGATCTGTGACCTTATAATGAATGGTCCAGATTTACAATAAAATTACAATATGCATTTACAAGGAAAATTTTCCTTCGAGGGCTTCACTCCCGAACCCCCATCGGGGGACGCTACCCCTGAACCCCTGCTAGGGGCCCGCTTGCCCTCGAAACCCCCAACCAGGGGGATAGCCCCCCCGGACCCCGAAGAGGGGGTAACCCCCCTCTGCACTCCCCCACGTGGAAGAGTGTACATACTTCTGGGGTGTAAAGTCTTCATGGGGTATAAACACGACTGAAAGAAAGGACCTCTGAATCAGGAACATAATCAGGCTCCACAACCAACAAAAAAGAGCGTAGGAAGTTGTGATCAACATATGCAATTGTCGAATCTGACGTGCCCACACACACACACATGCAAAGAATATAAAACATACCAAACAATTAATACTTATGGAACATCCTCTGACCATATCGTGGATTCTCCTTTTGGTTCCAGTGGCTAGTTGAACCAAACTTGATTTCCCAAGATTAATTCTCTCCAAATGTAATCTATCCACTATCTTAGGATCTATGTAATAATTAATTTCTCATTAATCAATTAAAATAACAACATACTGATTAATTATATTACCTTCCACCTCTATCATGTTGGACTAGTACTATTCTTATCGATCATCAAAGGCTGCATAAATCCTTCCCATGTCTTCAACTGTTGTAGCCTCTTGGATGTTGTGCACAATATTCACTCTTTCCTTTCTGTGTGGGAAATCATTGTACATGTGATCATCCTTGCATCCCCAACATTGGATTGGTGGTCTTCCCCTTTTTCCCAAGGAATCTTCTTTCTTGGATTCATTCTTGGCATACTGATCTTGGTGATTTTTATTAGGCTCATTTCTATTGAAAGGAGGTTTGAATCACTTATTCCTCTGATAAAAAATATCCTTCTTCTTATCCTTCCAATATTTATGCATGGACTCTATGGCCTGGCCTTGCTCATACAAGTACTTGGCCTTCCTAATGGTCTTAGTCAAATTCTTGGGCTCATCATACCGAATCTTTTCTTTAAAAAAGGCTAGCAGTCCACTTAAAAAACTTTTTATTTTTACCTTTTCATCGTTTATAAACCCAACATACTTTAACAAACCCAATAATTTATTCTCGTATTCTACCATATTCATGGTTCCCAGCCTGAGCTCAAATAACTCCTACATTTTCTTATCATAAAAATGCTCTGAGAGGTACTCCTTCTAAAAAACCTTCTTGAACTACTTCTAAGTAATCATATTCTCATTAACATGCTCAACTTGCTTCATTTGATCCCACCACATATAAAAATTTCCCATTTCAATGGTAGGTGACAATTTTGGCTTCTAGATTTGAAGAATAGTTATGCAATTGGAAATATCTCCTGAGTCTAAGAAACCATGCTTCAGGATCATCTTCCCTTTCCCTTTCACAATCAAAGGATGGTGGCTTGAGCTTCCTTATCTCTCCTTGCAAAATGTCTACTTCATGTCTCATTCTTTGGTGCCTAACAAGAGACACCTATGGAATTCTTAAGGAATATTCAGATGCATAAAACAATTTTGTTGAGTAAGGAGATGAGTGGTGTCTATGAGGTCTTCTAGCACTCCTGGAATAACCAGCCTTTCCACGATTCTCTTTTATTTCATGATACCTACCTCCTTCCTCTTGTCTTGAGTCATTCTTTGTTTGACCTTGCAACTGATTCAAGATCTGCAACACATGAGAATTTATCTGACTTTTATCTCTTATCAGTCTCTCATTGTCTTCCCTATAGCTATGCACTTCTAGTTCCATGCTTCTTACAATTTCTATCAAATTTTCTTGCTCTCCTTGGACCTTCTGTCTGTTGGATTTTGTTTTTGCATTGACAACTCTAGTATTTCGGCCTTTGGCCTCTTTATCATAGATGGATACTCCTTCAACTTCTTCTATTTCTTCAATATGAATTCTGAGCTGATATGTTTAAGCCCCTTAATTCTGCAAAATGTGCAAGTGACCATTTTGTCAGAGTTAATCATATAACTAACGAAGTTTTCCAAACAATGTTACAGGTCCTTTCAATTCATGAAGATTACATGTATAAAAATAACACTTCCATGTAATCCTTGGGTTGATACAGAAATCAATCATGCACAGGCACTTGCTTCAAACCACTTTCCCAAGAGACCATGGCTCGAAACCATGGGATTATCGTTTATTAGTGTTTTTCTTCCTTTGAAAACAACAATTCGGCCACTAGCTCACTTTTTACTCCTACCAAAGTCTCATAGGACCAATGCCATGACCAAGCACTTAGCGGGAGGTGTTTATCCGCGATGAGATCGACGGTCATAATCCATTGCGGAGATTGTATATGCACATGGGTTAACGTCAGGACTTGTACCCATAATTTAAATTCAATACAGTTTTGTTTTGAATTTTGAAATTTGATCATAGATTAGACGATCCATATTCATTGCAGAGATCATAAAGCGTAGTGGTGTACCCTACCTTTGGAAAACCCATAATTTTATGAAATACACCATTACACATTTGAAATCTGATTATTTTTTGGAACTTGAATATTACGTGGAATACTAAACCAAACCTCCATTGTATATCTATAGATCTAATGGTTAATAGGAGCTATGGGGCTCCAGGGTTTGAGGCTTTCCAAATAACCTCTCCACAGATCTCCCAGAGTGCCAATTTATCGAATATCCTCTCCTTTCTCCATGTTTCATCTCCCAATCAATAGTCGATATTAAGTCCGTCCTTCGGGAGTCCTCGACCCCAACTGCTTATTCCTTGAATCTTCTGGAGTGGCAAGTCTCTAGACTATGGGATCTACTTCCACGTGTCCTCTCCTGATCAATGGTGAGGATTTACTCCACTCTTTGGGGCTTCAAGGGTTTCAACTTCACCACCCTTCAATCCTTTCAAACAATGAATTCCCGAACCTATTAACTTTCTCAGGTCCACGTAGTCTAGATATCATCATATAATATGTTGACATGTGGCCCCCACGTGTCATACTGCTATTGGTCCAACATGGCCATCAAACATACCATTCTGACTGACACGTGACATGACTAGGGAGGTCCACGTCACCCTTGGTGACATCATCATGCCACATCATACATCGTTATTCGACACTTTGTATCTTCGGGCTTCGACATATTTCTTGACTTATCACCATTTTTCTCTCGAACTCCAAACTGTCGAACGACTGCTTCCTGGAACTTCAAGGCTCGAAGAATTCAAATATTTTATTAACATTACCTCTCGTTTATCCTGAACTCTGAATCTATGAACTACCAAAACTCTTCATGATTGATCTGCAGACACGTGCCCCTGTTAATTGAACGGTCTATATTCACTCCAGAGTTTGGGACTTAAGATGTTTTCACTCCTGAACACCACCCCACCCTGGAATGTCGAACGTCGAATTTATGAACCCTTGTTATTCTTCAGACATGTGTCCTTGAATATGAAGGGTCCATATTTAGTCTACAGTTCAGGACTTTGGGAGACTTTCTTCCTGGAATATTAAGGGCTCGCTTCTCCCGGAGTGACGAATCTCTGAACTGCTGTGAGATCTACGACTCACACTTGCTCATACGCAGATCGGACGAATCGAATATGATATTCTCCACTTTTCTTCGCCTCCTAATATTTTCTTGATCCAACGGCCTAGACCAATCCTTGGACAAATCAAGTGGTCAAGTGCTCCTCCCCGTGATCTACGACGTAGATTCACTCTGACACTTTGGAGCTTCTGGGTTCTTTTATGACAATGGACTTAAAACTGTCGAAGTAGTGAAGTCCGAAGGACTTGAGGTTTTAACCTTCGCGCTATTTTCCCAGATCTGACAGTTGTGAAGGATTCAGATCCTTCTTGAATATATCTTGTGTCCATCGTGGTTTCCCCAACCGCTACATCTCCAAAGCTTTCAAACACAGTTAAGGTATGCTCCCAGTGCCTTCTAGCACTCTGCAACTTAATTTTCTCTATGAATCTTTTGCTTCCATCTCAATTTACATGACCCATATAGGCTTAGTGTTGGAACTGGGCTCTGATACCAAATTGCAGCGCACCCATCCAACCACAGGTAAGGCGTGTTAGCTACAAGTCCCTTCTTTGGACTAATTTGATCCCTGCTCTTGTTTTTCCTAGAAAGGAATTCATGAAAGACTCACATGCATTGATCAAGATTTATTTTAAGCATATAAATATTGAACCATATGACATGCAAAATAATAAATAGCAAGCATGCATACTCTAAACATATTGAATTCAATGATAAATAAATACACAACGGAACTAATTCATACACAAGTAATTAATACCATAACCAAGAGAACTTATCTTTTATAAAAGAAGACACCAACTATATGCATACCAAGGACGTTCCACCTAACTGTAGACATTGTTGTTCCAAGTATCAACAACAATGTCACCCTCGAGCTAGGGCTATGAATCCACATAGATGGTTCCAGAGTATTACTTGGCTTCCCAAACCATTCAACACTCAACCTCTCACAGGCTTCTCTAGAACTCACATCAATCCAAGTACATAACTCTCTTCTACCCAGCCTGCACCACCCAAGAGAATGTACCTCCATCGTTCTCTTCCATGTAGTCCCTCAAGTAGTCATTCTCCTTCCAGGGCTCTTGTGTAGCTGGTCTAGAGTCTCCATATTCGAACTCTCAGGACTCACAGCTGTGAGCAAGGTTGTACATAGGCCAAGCATATCAGACATGTAGGCCTCAAATCACGGATGGATTACACCAACCATCTCTACAACCAACAAAACTGTGGTTGTTCTTCAATGGTTTGATTTCTTTTCCCAATCCAAACGCGAATACGGAAATATGAGTGAGTGAAGGAATGAATGGATTGAAAACTCCATAAGAGAGGGATAACAGTGAAAAAATCAGGTGAATGAACATGTGAGACGACCAACAACCACACTGAAATCGTGACAGGAAAGAGAGTGAGTGAATGACCAAAACGAATGAGATAATTAACCAAGAGGAGAACCCTTTCCATATACCAGGTATGGGTTTTTGTAATCCATGGGGATCAAGAACCTCTTTTCCTTCCCCAAATATCTTACATAACGGATTCCCCTCCCCATTAAAAAAAAGGGTAATTAAAAAATAAAATAAACACTTATCCCCTCAAGCCCCCTCTCTTGTGGAATCATAGCCCCCTGTTGGATGCAGACCCATTCAAGGGAAAAGGTTATTTTTGGGAAGAGAATCATGAAAGGAGGAAAGGAAAGTTGGAAGGAAAAGTAGCATGTGTGAGGGAAGCATGCGAGGCACACATGCAAGGAATACCTAACGATGCTAGGAATAGGGTTTTTGCAATGTATTGTAATGGATGATGAGCCAATAATATAAATAAGTAGTACTTAGAGGAGAGGTGTGGAAGGAAGGGAGGATGAGAGGAAAAGGGAGGGATGAAAGGCAGAGAATTGTAAGAATTGTACTCTTCCATAAGTTGGTGAGCTAGAGAAGCAGTGAGAAACTTGATCCCGAGGGTTAGATTGTAGGATGAGGAGCCTTGTGCGATCTAGTCAGCCTTGCATGGACTGAGGAGCCTGTTGAGAGTGTAAGAACTAAGATTGTAAACATGCACGGCGTGAAATATTGCTGAACCATAATAAAGAGCTCGAGAGCCAGATATTTGTGGACATATCCCATGAGGGGGTGAACCACAGTAACACCTGTGTTATGTGATTGAATGTATGTGTCTCTATTATTATTAAGTGTTGAATGTTAGATAAATGAATGAAGTAACCAGTTAGATCTGATATTTCACATGCATGAATAGAATGACTTCTATAATCAGATGTTAGGCTAAATAAATAAATATGAAAAAGTACAACCACAAATCTACATTCATTCCCAGGCTGTAAACACCTAAGTAATTCTTCCACCCATAGAGCTATCTTGAGTGATATTGTGAAGTACACTCTATGTGTTATGTTTCCTTCTAGTTTACCATAGGGGTCAATAGTTTTAGAGGGATTTGTTCGGAGATTGTTAAATATGAACCTAGGTCAATCTATGACAGTAAGATAACTGATAAGGTATAAGAGTAAAAACCAACAAATGGTTCTGTTGTTGGTTGGTTGGAACAAGAGGGGATTGAGTGAATGAGATTTGAGGAAGATGCATCAAAAGAATTCCAGATCGAATGACAAGACATTGAGAGAATGAGAATCTAAAAGGGGATGTTGAGACCATGGAATCCAACGAAGGAAGAGATAGAGAACTGGTTGAAAACAAAGGAGCTAGAGTTTTCACAAAAAGATAACAAAAACCCGAAGTTGACACCGCACAAATATCTGGACAAGCATGTATTAAGCGACTTGCATGAAGTGTTTTTCTGCGATTTCCCAAAGGTATTGCAGTAGTGAATATTAAGGTTGAAAGAAAACCATCTTACAAATTGGATATGACAACTAGAGTGGAATCATGTAGAGATCACGCAGTTACAACAAGTTGATAATAAATTTATGTATGCAGTAGATTTCTGGTTGGACAACATTGTTGCAGGATTTATCATGGAATTTGTAGTAGATAAAGCGAAGTATTACAGTACAATAGAGAAAGAGTTATGGAAGGGGCCTTGAGGTAGGTAAATCAGATCGTTATGTACTTTTATTATGATATTACTATATAACAGAGGTATAATTACAATGAGCTCAGATAGCTAAACTTCTATGTCTGCATGGGGGAAGGGGGGAAGCACTAACAGGAGAAGGAGAAATGGAGGGAGAAATGGATAAAGGAAATAAGGAGGAGACCTTGGACCCAATTATGATGGATGAAGACCAGATCAAGAATATATTGGCAATAGTTGGAAGAACGCGTAGTGGATTACCCTACCAATATAATATGAACACCAAGAAGAGAGTCGTAGTGAAGGAGGGCTTGGAAAATGATGAAAAAGAGGTAGAGGATCTACAGTTTGTGGAGAATATTGAGGAAATCCTATGCAGGACATATGAGAGGAAGGAGAGAGGTCCAAGAGTGGGAATAGAAGGAAACACTCCTATCCATATTAGTGTTAGTGTGGAACCCATAAACCCATGTGCGACTAATACACCAAGAAGAACACCACCATTTAGATAACCGAAATTCTTGAGAAGGAAGACAACAAGAAGTAAATCTACACAGGGAACAACAAATGGGGGAACCAGTTCAAGAAGCATTAGTCAAGTATCTACACTGCATGGAGGTAGTAGTTCAACATTCAGGATGGCAGGACATGATCCCGCCATCAGGTTACTAGAATTCAAAGGAGAGGCATCAGAGGACCCTGAGAATCACTTATTCATTTGTGAAAATATGTAGGAAGAAAAATAGATCAAATATTAGGACACTAAACTTGTGAATTTAGCTATCACACTAAGAGATCGTTCATTGGATTGGTATATGATTTTAGCTACAAAAAGTCCACCAGGGACAACCAAAACGATTGGAGATATCAAAAATCTATTGATAAACGAATTCCATAAACCTAGTTCATAGGATAAATACATGAATAAGATGATAGAGATTAGGAAGAAACCAGGAGAATCTGAATGGGAGATTGACCAGAGATTCAAACAATTGAAGGGAAAGATAAAGTATGTCATGACATATATGCATCATAGGAATATGTTTGTCAATTCACTGCTACCACACTTGAAATACCCTTTGCGACAATAGAATTTTCAAACCCAGGAAGAGGCTCTACAGGAATCCCTAAAGCTCAAAGAGAACCAATATCAAAATACGGATCCAGTCATAGAAGAGTTGAAGGAGGATATGAAGAACTTAACATTCCATCTAAACCAGAAAAAAGGTAAGGACAAAAGAGAAGTTGTTTGGTGTACCACATGTATGATATAAGGACACCATAAGAATGAATGTCCAACATTCGCGCAGTACATGGTAGCATGAATGCTAAACCTGTTTCCAACATGAGGACTATGGTGTGATATCTAAAAGAAATAGGGGCATGATCCATATCACTACCCAATGATGCAGAAATATGAGACTATACCTATGATTTCATATTGCAACTTTTGCAAGTTAGTAGGACATGACAAAAAGGGTTACAGGACCATGGACCTGATGAGGGAAAGAACATCATATGCTTACAGGGTGCAGGAAGAAATGATGACCAGGAAAGCTGCACCACATTTTAACCAAGTACCAGTCCCATATAGCAGTGCACAACAACAATATAACACTATGCAGCCACAGTACAATACCATGCAACCATACTATAACCCCATGTAGTATAACTAGGTACCCCAGTACAATGCACCACAAGGATGTTGAGATGGCTACAGAGGTGGAGGAAGAGAAGGAGGAGGCTTTGGAAGAGGCAGAGGACCAAGCATATGCAACAACTGTCAACAACCAGGACACTATGTAAGAGAATTTCCACTTCCACCTACAACATGTATGTATTGTCGCACATCACATCATGACATAGAAGAATGTCCTACACTATTGGGGAAGATCCAGGAAAAGAGAAATCAGAACAATCAAAAGGTTTAGTGGATTTTGATGGAATCAAGGGATGACAAAAAAAACATCAACATAGTTACACGGGGAGGAGCTAAGACAGGAAATGACACAGTAACACAAGATCCAGCACAACACCAATGGGTGAAGAATAATGTTGAAATGAAGAAGAAGTTTGATGTGTAGAATGAAGAGGAGATATTCAAGCAAGCCAGACAAGAATTCTCGAATCCATACATGGAATCGACATCAACTGCATAACATACTCAGGAAGTACCTTCATATGAGATTCCTCCATCCTTGGATCACACAAAAGAAGAACAACCCCTGGGACAAGTAAGTATGATTAAGGGTTTTTTGCAATCATGTGTTTTGGTTATAATTTATAGATGTGATTTTATATCTTCAATATGCTTGACCCAGGGTTCATTTCTACGGGGATTCCAAAAAAACCTCTAAAAATATCGCCCCTCCTGGTAAACCAGAAGGAAACGCATCACACAGAGTGCACTACACATTCTCACCCGAGATAGTCTTAATGGGTGACTGCAATACTCAAGAGTTTGCAATCTAAGATTGAGTGGTGATCTGAGAAGTGTGCACTGAGAGTTCTATTTTAATTTATTAATGCAATAAATTCTCATTCACGATTATGCATGGAATATAATCAACTCATTCATTTATCACATCAACAACTACTGAAGACAGTAAAGAAACACATCCATTCAATCACATAACATAGGTTTTACCATGGTTCACCCCCCTGGGCTACGTCCACAAAGATCTGTCTCTCAAGCTCTTTTATTATAGAAGTTCAAAAACTAAAACATCATTCTCTTTACAAATCTTCTCAATCAGGTCAAGATCTATTATGAGGCAGACTATATCGCACCAGGCTCCTCAACCTGCGATCTAACCCTCAAGATCCACCCTCCTTACTCCTCTCCATCTCAATAGCTTACAAAATTAGGTCGTATAGAAAAATATTACAACTAGCTATCAAAACAAGACTCCTCCTCTAGACTCTCTATATCCCTTCCGACTATGGTCTCCGTCTATGAGACCTAAGTATCTATATTTATATGTTTCTGGCTCTCTAGTCATTACAATGTATTGCAAAAACCCTAACCCTAACGTTGTTAGGTCTTCCATGCATGCACACGTGTTTCTCTTCCTTCCAGCTCTCGCTTCCCTTGTGCATGCCTTCTTTCCCAAAATAACCTTTCTTTCCTCTTTGTCCTTCTTCCAACAGGCCCCCAAAACTGACATGTGGCTCGCTCTGAGCCACCTAACCTTTGTGAGCTTCGATGATCTCCCTGGTGATCACTTGGAAATTTTCCCTGAGCCCTGTTGCTTGCATTTGAGCTCTTCTCCTTGAGTGCATCTACTTTCTACATTGCAATCTCGTCGTTGAACAACCATGCACAATCTGCCTGGGTCTATGCCATATATGTCTTGACTTCCTCTACCTGTGCAATGACCTCTTCTACTTTCTTTTGGAGTGGTTCCATTTGAGTCTGGCGCTCCTTTTTTTTGTGTCTATGAAGTGGTGAGTTCTGCCTGTAGTCGCTTCATATATTGCACCCATTTGATGCGCTACATGATGGACATTGTATTCTACCTATGCTTGAAGTCTTGGATAGTTGTGCTTATACTTTCTTCTTCCTTGTCTCACTACTAGACTTGTTGATCCTCTTCTATCTTTTTCCATAGCTGTGTTGCGTTGTCAAACAGGTCGGCCGCTGCGTGGGCATGTCATTCTATCTCCTATATCTATTATGTTTCCTCTTGCTTCCTTTGCTCCCTTCCCTCCGGTGGAGTGGAAGGTGTGAGACGATCATGGATATTCTCAATATCCTGTTGATATTGATCAATTGTCTGTGCAATATGATCAATCATTTATGTTTCCATGAGTTCGGCCCTCTGTGCGGTATTTGGAATCTTCTCATAAATTTCGACCACTTTTTGTTCCAATCCATTCATGCGTTCCCTCTCCTCTTTTCTCTCGTGCTTGGCCTGCTCATATATCAATTCCAACTGATCTTTTTTATCCTTTACATTCTATAATTTGGTTGTGTCTATGCATGCACGAGACTATACCTCCTGGGTAACACTAACTTGTAGTTTATATAGAGCCTTGGATGGTATCCATTGCAATACCAATTGTAATTGAGCTAAGTCCTTTAGGGGTGTCTTCCCCATGATATCGTCCATGTGCAACATGCTGGGTGTAACGTGAAACGTTGCACTCAGCCGCGGTATTGTGTGGACTGTATCTCTCTCACTTGCTTCAGGTTCTCCTCCTGTCCATGATGTTGATGGCCCTATTTCTATGTTGTTGCCAGCTTCCCGCATTTCCCCAATCTGCTTGAGGAGATGTATCATGTCTGCCAACTCTTCTTACATTTTGTCCCTTTGGCATGCAACATTCTTAAATTCCTCAGATGTATGATCCTGAACCAATTGGGCTATCATTTCTACATCATCCTCTGTGATCGTGTATTCTAGAGGTGTTTTATGCACCTTCATATTCCTGCATGCCCCCTTTGTCTAAATAGTTGGTCTCTTAGTTGGGCCTGATTCTTGTGGATTAGGACTTCATGTAGTCCCCTACGCTGCCTTGGACTATTTCTACTATACTTCGGGTGACTATTTATTATTGTTCTTCCCCTTCTGGGTTCCTACCTTAGATGTCCCCTCTTTCGTCTACTTTGGCTTGGTATGGCCCATCCTTGGTTTCTTTGGCACTGCGACTTCCTAGGGTTGTGTCTATTCATGCCCCACCTCCTTGACATGTGTATGTTCCTACCTGGCCTCCTCCTCCTCTATTCCTATAGGTATGTCTCGAGTGAGGACTGGAATCCTCCAATCGTCTTCTCAATCTTTGATGGCCATTTCTATGTCCCCCTCTGTGATGCAATATTGCAGTTGTAGCCATTGTTTTTTGGGGTCCTTCCATGCTTGTATCCACATTGCATGTCGAGTGGCCTTCAAGTTAGCAATTCCATGATAATATGCAACATCCTACAGTGTTATTCTTCATAGGTTGGTGATGGTCTCCTGTAGATCGTAGAGACACCCTTCAAATATGGCATCATTCATATTTTTGTTCCTGGAATCCAAAGCAGTGCCAAGCGATAAATATCTCACTCCATGATTGAGTTTGGGTCCAGTGGTGAAAAATACATAGTCTGTTTCCTTCCATCCCATAATGGCTATCAGCATGATCATCCATGAGTAATGAAATTTTGTTCCCAGATCATGTGCATCCTTGCATTCCTCTAGAAACAAATTCAAAAGATAAGGGGCCCAACTAACTGTGGTTCCCTCAGCGCACGGTGCTGCAACTGCGACAACCCCGAACGGGACTTCCTCCTTGCATAATTTTTTCAGCATATTGCAGGCCTTGATTTTTCGGCCATTTTTTTCACGATGTCACTGATGCATTTGATAATGATTTTGCACATCCCCATTTCAGTGCCATATTTATTTTTCATCTTCTCGGCAAGTGTGTTCTCCTTTTTTTTGTGCTTGAGGAATTGTGCGGGATCCATGCCCTGTGATGGCATCCCTTTGATGTGCACAATGAGCTCTACATCTATTGATACGAGCTTGCCCAGCCAAAAATATCCACTATGTGTGACCACCATCAATTTCTTGATGCAACTTTTTAAATATTGTCCTCTGCCAAAATGTGGTAGTTCTAGTAGACCTAAGATCCAAATTTTTTCCAATCCTACTATCCACTGGAGTGGTTGATGAACTAGTGCCCCAAAGGGATATAGACCCACAGTCTATAGGTATACTTGCTTCATGAAATCCAGGAATGTTTCTGTGTCTGTTACATCATGGTCTGAGTATTTTAGTTTTTCTACATATTCTAACAAATATGCTTTCACCTGTTCCCCTTCTGGTATGCACGGAAAAACAATTTTTGTTGCGGGTTGTTTTCATGGTGAACTAGATACTATGTGTTTGTCCTTTCATGGTGGCGGATGACTTGAGGTCCCAGCCTCCATTGGTCTTTATTCAGCATATTGTTACGGTCATCTAGTGACATATTCTATTGCTCCCTCATGTGGATGTTTCGACACAGTTGTCTGTGATTTGTCTGGCTTGGCTGCTACTTCCTGATTTGTAGTTGTCCCATTGACTCTTAGGGATTCTTCAGGGTTTTCTGGTTGCACTTGGTTGTCTGTGCCCTCATTCTGTCAGCCCTGTCCCTCTATTGGCATATCCACATTCATGTCTGTTGGTGTTTTCTTTTGGGTTTCCTCCACAATCATGGGTGTGGGGTTAATTGGTGTTGTATCTGGTGATGGGATTTTGTCTACATTAACGACTATTGGTGGTTGTTGTTCGCTTTCCTGTGATTGTATTTGTTCTCTGGTCCTCATTCTAGATTTTCTGGAAGTTTGGCTTAGTTCAGCTTGTTTGGGTGGGGCCATGGTGGTGATTTTCCATTGAGCTCAGTGGCCTCTGCAACCTCTGTGAACTTCTCTTTGTGCTTTGTATGCTCTATCTCTCTCTGCCTTTTCCAATTTCACAATAATCTTTTTTCTCCCACGTCCTTGATTTGTATGGGAATCATGTGAAGCTTGTTGAAGACACTACCTTTATTATGAATTCAATGAACCTACGGTTCCTTCGTACTTTCCATTACTCTCCCTCACTGTCTCCAGTTGGATCAATTAATGCAATGTCCCGTCGGTCATTTCCGACATTAAATTTCACTTGCCTTCGTCACTTAGCACTTCTTTTTCTGCCTTTGTCTTTCCCACTTGTTTTCATTTTGAACTAACTGTTGGCCTTGTCTTCATCGGGCTTGTATTCATAATTTTTTGTTCTCCTTCTCCTTTTAGTGCACTATACCTCTAATGGTACTATTTAATATCTTGCTTGCTTTTCTTTCTTTCTTTTTTTTCTTTTTTTTTTTCGGCGCAGTGACTTTCAAGTTATGGGTGGTCCACTATCCTTGTACAGCTTCAATAATCTCTCATTGATCATCCCCATGATTTCTACTCCTCCTATGTATTTCAACTATACAAATCCCCCATCTGTGACAATTTTTACTTTGTACAGTCCTAGTCAGTGCATTCTAAGTTTTCATGGATGCTGAATGGATTTGTTGTCATACATCAATACTAGGTCTCCTTCCTTGAAATTTTACTTCTTGATATGTTTGTCATGCCAATATGGGTCCTTTCTTTCTAAACTTGTTGGTGTAACCCTACTAGGATCTGATCTTCCTCCATGATCAACAACTGATTCATTATGTTATGTACTATGCCTCGTTCTGTCATGTGTGTAATCGTAGCTACACACAGACTGGGTACTAGAAACTATAACGACACCACTGCTTATTGTCCATATACCATTTTGAATGGTGTGTGCCCTATCAAATTCTTGCATGTGGTCCTGTATGCCCACAATAATTTTGGTATTTTTAGGTCCCAATCATCCCTGTTGACATTACAGATCTTATTCAATGTATTTTTAAGGATTTTGGTAAATGATTCTACTATTCCATTTGCATGTGGGTGATATGGAATACTCTTTTGATGATGGACTTCAAATTCTTCAGTCATATCCTTAATAGTTTTGTTAATGAAGTGAGTGCCTTGGTCGCTCATCAAAATTCTTGGGAAACCAAATCTAGTGATTACTTGTGTTACACCTCAATATTGCTCACTTCGATAAGTGTCGTAAGTGTCACATGTTCCGTACAACTTCCGCAAGTGTCGCAAATGTTGTTCAAGCATACTGCCATAATGACGACACTAAGGAGGCACTTAAGACATCTCATACACTTGATTTGGAGGAGGGAAAATGATTAACTGAAGTCAAGGAACTCTTATCACCTGAGAGGATCTCTTAAACAAAGGTTTTGAAGGTGAGCGCTCCCCTACATCAGCCTTAGGAGTGTTGGCACTCCCCTATAAGGTCTTAGGGAGCGTTATAACACTTATCTACCCCTCTGAAGGAGCGCTATCCATCCTTGGAGCGCTGGCGCCTCCCTTAAGCTTCCTAGGGAGCGCTATAGCGCTCTGATGCCCCTTCTCAAGGAGCGTTGTCTAATCTGAGGCAGTAGTTGGTCCATTGAGTAGAATAAGGGGAGGATCTCTCAAGTTTAGAAGGCAGTTGCATTCGAATTCTTGGTTCCATCAGGAGATCCCTGATCTAAGGAGGGGATTCCTCAACTTGTTCTAAAGATAACTCAAGAGGTTAAGCTCCTCTTAACCTATATAAGCAGGCTCTATGATGGTGAAAAGGGGGAAGAATTGCTAGCATGAAACCTATGATCTCATAGGAAACACACAGTCAGTCAAAGGAGAGTGATCAGTGAAATGGCTATCATCCAGGTTGTGGATATTTTGAGCAAGGGTTAGACGAAGGGGACTTGACGAAGTTGTCGCATTCACATCTACAATTGTAAGTACTGCTGTCGTTATTCTCATTAATATGACATGCTTGTCCTGTTTCTTTCTAGTTTGTGTCTGATCTTACATGAACTTATCATTGATAGATAGATCTATTTTCAAGCTAATATCAATAGAGTAGGAAGTGGTCGTACTTTATTTGTCTACAGGACTCAGCGAGGAGCGAGAGTTTGGATCTCGATTTGGAGCGTGCAGGGACAAACTTCGATAAAGAGGTATTGCTATTATCCTTCCTTCTCATGTATTAGTTTGTATAGATTTGAAAGGAAGTCAGTGTCCACATTAAGCACCTTCTGTCTTAGAGTTAGGGTCTAGCGCTTTGAGGCAATCTACCTGTCCGCAGGGAGATTTTCCTACAACAGAAACTGGCGACTTCACTAGGGAGTCCTCAAATCGAAACTTCTTGTTTTGATTTCTCCTAATAGGCCTTGTTTTACCCCTTGAATGTTTCAGACCTAGTTCACTCCTCTTTTGATTGGTTTCATGAGCTGATTGACTCATTAACCCATCACACTCAGCCTAATTGTTGAAACTGAACTACAATTTTTGGATTTTTGACACTTTTAGGAGTTTTTTTAACCTGGTGCCCCTATCCCTATGTTAACAGAGTTCCAATGCTCCCTGAGTTCCTTACACAGAGTGCTATAATTCTCCTTGTCCTTGACAATAGAGCACCAGTCCTCATTTGGTCAATAAACCTTCCATAATTGTTTTTTCATGGTTTTACCTCTGTGTTTCTCTTGCTGGGTCACCTTGTGAGTCAATCCTTCTTCCTTTCTAGCTTTGACATCTGTCTTTTTGAAGAACGAACATCTTGTTGTTTGGATTTTTTGTAGCCTTCTTCACTATTGTTGTTGAGTTTTTCTGTCATTTGGAGTTTGAAACCCATGCATTGTCTTTCTCTCCTTTTTGACTGAGCGAAAAACTCTAGTGAAAGTCATGAAAGGCCTACAGATCTTTTCATTTGATTTTAGTTAAGGTCATTGTTCTTCGACATTTCTTTTGGTGTGAAGTTCTTAATTTTTTTCCTTGATTGTTTATTTTCTTTCGCTTCTTGTTTTGATCGCAACGAGAGGGTGTATTGTTTGTATAATTCTTGCTTGTGTCGGTCTGATTTTCATTCATCCAAGAAGATAATTAGCAAGACGAGCATTGTTTTGAATTAATCATTATTCATGTGAAAACAATAAAGAAGCATCTTCATGATTGATTGTGCATATTAGAAGGTATCTCAAAATTTTTAGCACCACATCGGATTTGATTTGAAGAAAATTTGTTTGAGGACATTCCTTATTAGTGCTTGTTAGTGAAAAGAACTCTCTCTCTCTCCCTTAGATAGATGTTCATCGAAAAGAAATGACTACTTATAATCTTTGATGCATTTTTGGGACTAAGTCATAATTCCATTCGTTTCACTACCATGCACCCCTTTTGAGTAAAGAACAGCTATAAAATGAATGCTAATTAAAAATTATCTAGGAATTTTTCTTTTCTAGGATCCTCCACCAAAAGTAGACTAGGCTTAGTACTTTGGATTAGGCTGTGAGCATAACTCTCCAAAGTTTCCAAAACAAACAGTAGCATCCTGAGTTAGGGAGAGTCAAATCCAATTATCATATAAGTCTGCCTGGGATCCCCCTCTCACACAGGGGTTATGCACGAGGTCGCATTCGGGTGAGCTATGGAGATTATCCCTCCGTGGTTTAACTGATTGTGGTGGTCAGATCGTATTATGGGGATCGCTTAAAGGCAAATCCACAATTACTGCATGGAATCCTTTTAGTTGATTTCAGGCTCGATACCCTACCCGTATGTTCGGATCTTTATTGAACAGGGATGGGTGCTGACGCACCTATTTCCTACACCGTACCCCTAAACCATTTTATCGGTATTGTTGGGTATGTGTTATATTCTTTGCACGAGTGGTAGTGTATGAGCGTCTGCACTAGGCGCGCAGGGGGGTTAGAGGGGGGGCTGCTAGGCCGCCCCTCTAGGGGGTGTAGGGGGGTTCGGGGGTAGCGCCCCTGAATTTTTTTTTTCATTCCGGACGACATATTTCCAGGACCACATGATATTTAGGTGGTTTTTTGGCACATGGTTTTTGCCGATGGTTTTCTATTTCCGGTTAAGGAATTAGGGTTTTGGACTAATACAGGTCATTGGGTTAGGGTTTTGGATGCCGCTGGCTCCTATATGTATATTTTATTGTAAACAATGTAACACAATGTATGAATATAATATATGTTGGTTTTCCCGGTTTTTGGTTTCCAGGTGAAAAATCTCTGTGTAATGTTTGTATTTGCCATTGTATCTTTTCTGTTCTTTTCTGAATATCAGTTTGCAGTAGGTATTGTACAAGGTTAGAATTTACATTTGGTATTAGAGCTTTATTGTCTTCAAGGGGACACCTTTGTCATCAAGGGTTTGGCTCGGGACTGTGATAAGCCTTGTTACAGTGGGAGATCTGTGGTATTGTTTTTCAGGTGAAAAGAAATGGCAAGCAATTCGAAGATGGAGATAGAGAAGTTTAATGGGAAAATATTTGAGCTGTGGAAGCTCAAGATGGAAGATCTTTTGGTGAACAGAGATCAGTGGATCGCAGTAGATCTAGGTACTGCACCTACAGGAACTTCTGCAGATGACTGGAAAAAGACGGATCGGAAGGCAAAGAGCACAATTTGACTGTGTCTCTCCGATTCAGTATTACTGAATGTGTCAGAGGAAGATAAAACTAAGGATTTATGGGAAAAGTTGGGGAAGTTGTATCAGTCTAAGTCCCTGGTAAATAAACTATTCCTGAGAAAGAAGTTGTATAAATTGAGGATGAGATATGGAGACTCGGTGGTAGAG
>ML782518.1:1282360-1303036 GCA_009831015.1 Picea engelmannii | reverse complement strand
ATTTCCAGTTAAGGAATTAGGGTTTTGGACTAATCCAGGTCATTGGGTTAGGGTTTTGGATGTCGTTGGCTCCTATATGTATATTGTATTGTAAACAATGTAACACAATGTATGAATATAATATATGTTGGTTTTCCCGGTTTTGGGTTTCCAGGTGAAAAATCTCTGTGTAATGTTGGTATTTGCCATTGTATCTTTTCTGTTCTTTTCTGAATATCAGTTTGTAGTAGGTATTGTACAAGGTTAAAATTTACAGGTACCACCATTTTTACGGCCACACTGCCCGTTGGTCCGAGAACATCATCCATTGGCCCAAGATCTACTCTTCCCCTCCAGACGGCCCATTCTACAATAGTCCCTCACATTACGACTATTCCCGTCGGTAATGCGGTGGTCAACCAAGCTGCGATTGGCACACCTGTAACACCAAGACCTACATCATCACTCCCTTTTGGGTACAGAGCACTAAATTCTTTCACTGCCACTACTACCCAAGCCACTACTACCCAAGTTATGCCGGGAGATTCCATACCTATTCAACAACCCAGAGGGACCAGTCTTGGTGGTCCTAATCCGCTCAACGACACTAGTCAGTCATTCACGTCTGGTTCTCACATTCCAAGAAATCTCCCTCAAGTTGGGGGGCATCCTCCCACCGGAGGACAAATTCCATTTGGGGGGCACCCTCATGTTGGGGGGCAACCTCAATCCGGAGTCTACCATCAACCATATGGACAAAATGTGTCTGCCACACCCAATCCGTGGAACATCCCTTTTCTAGGAAACCCACAGTTCTCGACAGGACACAATTCTCAGACTCCACAAAAACCTCCTTATGGACAAATTCCAAACCCAACCTATAACCTTCAAAACCCATCCGGTTATCCTCCGCTCACACATGCTTCTCAAAACACCTCAAATCTTGTGTACCCTGGTCAACACCAATCTCATACAAGAGGACCCACTAGTTACAATTATCCACATAACCTAGTGATTGGCCCCACTGGTGTCCCCATGTCGCACCAACATTACCCACAAGTTAACCAACAACTACCTTTTCTAGCCACCCTGGACCTTCCAGACTTGTCTCGGTTAATGAATGATCCTATTTATCATTCTCCGGTTTGGCCAGCTATTCCATCTAAACTTCCTTCTGATATCCCAAAATTTGACGAAAATTCCGGAGAAGACCCAAACAACCACGTGATGACTTTCCATTTGTGGTGTTCATCCAACTCCCTCATGGACAATTCTATACGTTTGCATCTTTTCCAATGAACGCTTACGGGTTCTGCAGAAAAATGGTATATTGAACTACCACGCGCATCTTTTCATGATTTCAACTCCCTCGCCATGTCCTTCCTCACACACTTCCAACTACCCATTCGATACGAGACGAGTACTGAACTATTAACCTCCCTTCGTCAGAAAACTTTCGTACATATCTCCGATCATATTCATGAATGGAGACGATGATGAAGGTTAATCAAAGCAGTCATTCCTGACCAATTGTTAGCGGAATGGTTCACTAAATCATTGTTACCCTAGATTGCTCATGATGTTTCCATGGGTGGTGTAGTTGCTAAGGAAGAAGCTATTGCCTGAGCTCAGTACTTAGACTTAGTCTATTCACAGTCCGGTACTCTGTACGAGTTGATATTGAATGCTACCCATGCCACTAATGATCCATCCAAACCATCGTCTGCTTCCCACGCGGATGGAGTTATCGGCTCCGTCAAAATCCAATCTACTACCCAGTCGGCTAGAACGATTTAGCGGCCCGCTTCGACGGCTGCTCCCAGCCCGACTGCACTCTCTTCTACCCCCTCTCAAACTCAGGTATCTAAGATGAATGCAGTCTAATCAACCCCTTCACAACAACCTGGGGGCAAGAAGAAAGTGAGAAATAAACCAAAGAAAAACAACCACAACGAAAACGGAAATTCCCATGTCTCATTTTTGGTGACGATCACTACAACCGAGACTGTCCACATCGCGATGAAGTGGCCAATATTTTCAAGGGAAATTCACAACCTGCTGTGCTTACTCAGCCTTTTCCACAACAGCAATCTTTGGTTGCTCAAACCCCCACCGCAGGGAGCAGTTCCAACCAACCCCATGATGAGGCCTCGACAAGTGCCCACATTTATATGTTTAATGGGGTTAATCTAACCACTCGCTCTGCAACATATGACATGCCAGTTAAACCTGATAAGACGAAGACTACTAATGGTTCTGCACCGGACCCGTTACCATCTTCCGTTAGTCCTCCATCTGCTAGCCCTCCATCCGAGCCGCTTTAGATTGAGAAACCTTCATTTGAATCTATTTTACGCCCTCCTAAGAGCACAATCCATAAATCTACCTTCAATCCTAATTCACGGGCTGCCCAAAACTACAACATTGTAGAAGATTTGGCCCAAGCACCGTGTGCTATGTCTGCCTTGGAAGTTCTACAACACTGTCCCAGCCAACGTAGAACGCTCTTAGCTACTATCGGCGCTTTCGATCCCGAGTCATCAAATAACCTCACGTTTAATCTGGATGATCATAAACTGCGACTCTCCCACCAGTTAGCTTTTCAAATCGATGTTTTTGTTCACAATCAACAAATCCACCGAACTATCCTAGATGAGGGAGCCTCCACTTTTGTCATGTCCTTAGCTTGTTGGAAAGGCTTAAAATCACCTACCCTTAACAAATCCCCTATGATTTTACACGCTTTCGATGGACGAGGTTTTCATCCTCACAGATTATTACAATCCTTAGCCATTCAGTTGGGCGGAAAAACTGTTACCGTTGATGTCGAGGTGGTCGATGCCCCCCCTCGATTACAACCTACTACTCGGAAGAAGTTGGTTCTACGCTATGACTGTCGTCGCCTCGTCGGTGTTTCGATGTGTACAATTCCCCCATCAAGGAAAAATTGTCACCGTCGATCAGCTTGATTTCTGTACACCCGACACTCGCATCCCTGCCACCAACAACATTCCCTTTTTCGGAGACCACCCAGTTATGTATGAAAGCGTTGGTGTTGGATTATTGAAAGCTTCTAGACTTATGGGTACTTTCCCTACACCACTTCCACCTACCGTGCATCATATTGCCACCGTCAATATGATCTCGACTATGCCTTATCAATCCTTGGAATCATCTGATCCTTGGATTGTACCTAGTCCTCTGGAATTCGATGTGCTCGGTGACACTATGCCACTTAGCCCAGCCGAGGCCACATACGTAGCTATTCAATCTGCCTCTCCCTCTTCAAACAATTCACATTTATTTGCACCTGATGCCTACTTGGTTCCCTCATGGTTGGATTCCCTGTCGTATGTCGTTGATTACATTTCCAAAAATTTTCCTTCTAACAAATCTATTATGGAAATTCTTAACATTGACGATCTACCTTGGGATGATAACCATCATCGATCCTCTTTTCTTCCGCCTTTGGAAGAAATTCACCAAGACATACATTCTGTCTTCCCTCCCGATGTTACCGATGCTCCGCAATCTCCTATCCTCACACAAGATACTCTCTCTGAGGGGAATATGGGTAACATCTCTACTACGATCGTTATTGATATTTCGATCAAAGAAGGTGTCATGAAAGACATTAACCTTGGTGCTAATTGCACACCCGAGGAGGTGGTCTCTTACACCGCTTTGTTTAAAGAATTTTGTGATGTATTTGCTTGGAGCTACGAGGAAATGCCAGGGATCGACCCTTCAATCGTCGTGCATGAAATCAAGACTTACCCTGATGCAAAACCTGTTCGACAAAAGCTTCACCCAGTTCATCCCAAGAAAATCGCAGCTATAAAGGTAGAAGTTGAAAAACTTCTAAAATCTGGCTTTATCTATCCTGTCCCTTTAACAGAATGGGTCTCCAACCTTGTTCCGGTTGCCAAAAAACAAGGGACCATCCATGTTTGTGTTGACTATCGGGATCTCAACAAAGCTTGTCCCAAGGAAAACTACCCTACGCCCTTCATCGATAATTGCGCAGGGAGCGTAATCTTCTCTTTCATGGATGGATTTTCTGGGTATAACCAAATTGAAATCTTACCTACTGATCAACATAAGATAGCCTTTATCTGCCCATGGGGGACTTTTGCCTATCGAAAGTTACCATTTGGCCTCAAAAATGTTGGTGCTACTTTCCAGCAAGCCATGTTGTACGCTTTCCATGATATCAAGCATATCGCAGAGCCTTACCTCAACGATTTACCCACCCACTCATCCAATCGATCCGATCACATTGATCACTTGCGGGTGATTTTTCTCCGATGTCGGTTCTATCGTATTCGCTTGAACCCACACAAGTTCATTTTTGTTGTCGAATCCGGTCGACTCCTCGGTTTCATTGTCTCCAAAGATGGGATTAGAGTGGATCCCTTAAATATTAAGGCCATTCTAGACTTACCCCCACCTACCAATTTAACCCAACTCCAAAGTTTGCAAGGCAAATCAAACTTCCTTCGCCGTTTCATCTGCAACTATGCCGAGATAACTAAAGGATTCATGTGATTACTGCAGAAAAACAACCCTTTCATCTGGGATGACACTGCCCAATGGTCATTCGATGCTCTCAAGCACACCTTGACCCACACTCCCTTGTTACACCCTCTGGAGTATACAAAGGACTATATCCTTTACTTGGCTGCCTCCACTTCCACTATTGCGATGGTGTTAGTTCAGGAGGACCCCAACAATGAAGAACATGTGATTTATTACCTGAGAAAGAGTCTATCTGGACCCAAACTCTGATATTCACATGTCGAGAAACTGGCTCTGGCAGCCATCATCGTTGTCCAGAGATTCTGCCATTACATCTTATTACGCACCACCATGGTGATCGCGGACTCCAACCCCATGTACCACGTCTTGGCACGTCAAGTACTTGGGGGAAAATATTCTAAATGGATCGTTATTCTTTAGGAATTCGATCTTGAGTTTACGAAGGCCAAAGCCAAAAAATCCTTGGTGTTTGCAGAGCTTATCTGTGCTCTCCCTCATGCCGATGAAGACATTGAACCTAGAGATTCTCTCCCTGATGAATCTCTCTTCCTCATCAGTACCTCTGATCCTTGGTATGGAGACATTATCCTCTACCTTCAAACCCAACGTTTTCAGCCCAATATTTCTCGTGAAGAGTGTCGACGCATTCGTCACCACTCTCGTCGTTATCTCATCATCGGCGACACCTTGTATCGCTGTGGTATTGACACCATCCTTCGACGATGTCTGATTCACAAGGAGGCTAAACGCATTTTGAACGATTATCACCTTGGTTCATATGGCGTTCACCTTTTCGGGATGGCCACAGCCCAAAAAATCCTACGTGTCGGCTACTTTTGGCCCTTGATTTTCAAAGATTGCATCGAGACCGTCAAAAAATGCCAACCCTGCCAAGTCTTTAACAAGAAGGCACGCACCCACCCTACTGCACTGACCCCCATTATCACCATCAGCCCCTTTGCCAAGTGGGGTATCGATTTCATGCAGTGTAAGCCCACCTCAGCCGGGGGGCACGGTTATATCATCGTCGCCGTCGACTACTTCACCAAATGGGTTGAGGCTATGCCTACCTTCCTGAACGATGGTCGTATTACAGTTCTGTTTCTTTTCAACCATATCATAACTCGTTTTGGTGTACCACATGCCATTGTCACTAATCATGGTGCACACTTCAAGAACCAGATGATGAGTGAATTACATGTCAAATTGCATTTTCACCATGAAAACTCATCCCCTTACTACCCTCAGGCCAACAGACAAGTTGAGGCCATCAACAAAGTCCTAAAAACCATGATCCAACGCATGGTAGGGGTAAACAAGACATCGTGGCATTTACAACTTTTCTCCGCTCTCTGGGCTTATCGCACTTCTGTGAAAACCTCAACTGGATTTACTCCTTTCCAGTTGGTATATGGCATTGAAGTCGTTCTACCAATCGAGTGTGAGATTCCATCACTCAAACTTAAAGTAGAACTACTTCCCCATACTTCTACTGAAGAAGAATGATTCTTGTATCTATCCAAGTTGGACAAAACATGTCGTGATGCTTCTCTCTTTAATGAGGCACATCAAAAACGAATTAAGAGTCAATACGACAAATCCGTCCACCCTCGGATTTTTGCAGAAGGAGACTCAGTCCTTGTTTATGACCAATCTCGTGATAAATTGGGGACAGGAAAGTTAGAACCTCTGTGGCACAATCCTTACATCATGAAGCGTGTTCTACACAGAGGTGCCTATGAATTAGTATATCATGATGGAATCTCCCTGGGAGAGCTCCGATACGGGCTTTACCTTAAAAAGTACTATGCTTAAATTACCTAGCATTTGTACTTTGTACATTATTGTATTTTAGTTTGGTATGTCTATTTCTTTCGCATGCTCGAGTCTTTACCGTTTCCACTCATGATTGTGCTTGTGTTTTCATGCGCAGATGACGTCTTCCTTTCCTATCTTTTTTGGGTTTGCGGATGGCACTAGTCGACATACCCAGAACATTGCTTCGACATCATGGGTTATTTACCAATTTGACGAGGTGGTGAGTTCAGGAGGTATCTGCTTAGGACCAACAACCAACAACATGGAAGAATATCATGCTGTCATTGGATTGTTGACCCAAGCCTCCTCCCTAGGTATCTCTTATATCATTGTTTACTTAGACTCCCAACTCGTGGTCTATCAACTCAACCATATCTACGCTATCCATAGTCCTATCCTGCTACGTCTCCACCTACAAGTTCGTCGTCTTGAATGAATGTTCAATTACATTGAATATAGACACATTCCAAGAGAACTTAATAGTGTTTCGGATTTGTTAGCTAATTACATCATGGATCTGTATCTCGCCCACATATAAGATTTAAGGAAAGCAAAATTATACATCACATGTAAATTAAAACACATCACAGACATCATCATGTACAAATCATTGGCACTGTAAAAACTCGAAACTGTATATATATATATGGCGTGACTGGAATGTTTTGATTACATAAAAAAAGTATGTAGAAGGGAAAAATGTCATGTCTTTAAACCCCTACAACATCACCTGACAAGGCATACAAAAATATGATCACCAGAGAGACTCTAATCTCCCTGCACTACATTGTGCTGCGAGTAACATATCACTGCACGCACTACACATCTCAGCAGAGAATTGACATTCTATGGCACTCCCATAGTGTGCCTCTGCAGATGTAAAGGCACTTCTCCCCTCCGTAGAGGAGGAATTCCCATCGTGAGGCCTTGGAGGTTTCTTTCGACCTCCCGGAGACCTATCACAGGTACTTCCGGATCTGCTACAACTGGAACACCCCCACGACGTCCTGGTATCGGTATATCGGTCGGGTGCACTGCTCCCTTGTCTGCATATTGAAAACAATACATCTGTTAAAAACTCTTCTACATACCCCAAAAAATATATATACATTAAAAACTTAAAAAACAAAACTAGACAAGGTGTTGATCAGTCTCTTATCTAAAGCATCCCAATCTTCCCCCGTGGGTAAAATCAAATCCATACTCCCACGGAAATCCACCTCAGCATATGGGAAGTCCTCTAACCAAAGATACTGTTGTCTTAGCCAAGTAAAGAAATTGCCAGTGAAATGGAACTCTGACTCTGCTACTAGCCTCGGAGATAGACTAGTCCACCTCTCCATCCTTGGTTCGTCCATTGGTCGCACCGCCAGTGCTATCTGAGGCTGCATCTGGGGGATGCGCTCCAGGAAAAATGAGACCAGAAAAGAGCCATAACCAAATTGTTTCTGTCCCATCCGACACCGTGAAACCTGTTCCTTCACATTTAGAAGGAACCCTGCACTCCAGTTGAACAGTGTTGGTTCCAAACACTGGACACCATAAGCCACCTGTGATCTTGATGCCAAATGCGCGCTAGTATTTCCCTTCATGCTCGTGATGGAAAACAGTATGGACCAGAGAGGTAGCTCTCAGATATCCTTGATAGGGATTCTACCCCCTACCAGCCTTGCTCCTGGGACACAGTGACGTTCCAGATACATGTCCACTTGATCAGGTAGCTCCCTCTGCCCAGAAAAAGATATGGGAACCCCTCTTTTCGAGAGGCCAGTCAATAAATACATGTCTTCTAACTCCATGGTTAGAAGCTGTGTGCCAATCCGGAATCCTTTCTCTGCAACATCCCATAGGCTGATCATATGCTCAAGCAACAAAATCTCCTTCTTCATTTTTTGCAACTTGAAGAATTTGAGTAATCCAAAAGCTCGCAATGCGGCCCACGTGCGAGGACTCCGCAAGTCAGCTAAGTCATCCATCTCATGTTCTCATTCTTTCCACTCGATCATGGTCGCCGAAATCACCTACAAAACAAAAGAATAAAGAAATTCATTATTTCAACATTTTGGCATTTCGGCAATTTTTAAAAGCAATCTAAAAAACATGAAATCTAATGCCCATGTCATTTAAAGTGACCACACCCTCTTTTACAATCACCATGCCCTCTCTTAGCCATTTAATATCCATCATACAACAATGAAACGTTTTTAAATGCAAACGATTTATTTATGGCTGCGTGGGCATATGTAGGGATTTTTCATGGGTTCTTTGCCAAAAAACGACCCATCCAATTAGCTATTGAGGTGTTGGCATCTTGTCCATCCCCTTCTAAAACGTTTTTTGCAAAAAGAATCCCTTTTTTCCATCATTTTTAAAAGAGGCCGATTTTGATCTTTTTGGGGCAACTTAGGGCTTCATATTTTAAATTGAATGATGCTATGGAAATGAATATTAAACCATGTAATTGAAAGAAGGAGAGATGCAGATCTACCTGGTCAAAACGACTAGAAAAACAGTCAACCGTAGCTCCGACAACAAGCAAAATAAGATCCACCTCAAAATGAGAATCTCCACTACTCCAAAATCCTTGTGCAAAATGAAATGGTAAATGGAATTTTCATTGTATTTTTATTTATAAATTTCCATTTTTTATAAGGTATAGTCATTTATGGGTTTCTCTAACAATATAATGGCTTTACTAAACCCCTGGTTTGTAGTTTTGGCATCCCAGGTTTCCTGGCAGTTCTGATGGATTATTTACCTTGCCGCGCTTATGAGCATAGTCTTAGTTTGTTCTCGAGCTCGCAAATATGAGAACGCAACTGGGTAAACTTTTATCTCTTTTTCGGACCCATACGAATACACGAACACACGAAAAAGGAACCCCCCTGGAGTCATCTTTAAACTCTTTTCAGACTCTCTAAATATGAAAAGATTGTCGAGTGACCTTGCTTCCTTTCAAACTCGTTAAAAGGTTAGAAAGGGCATATTTTGAGCGATAGTTTATCTCTTTTTCGGTCTCGTTAGACTACTGTACAAAAAAGGAACTGAGAGAGTTCTCTTTTAAGTGTTTTTCCAAACTCTATAATCCCAAAAAACCTTCGAGTTTTATGTCTTTGGACTCGTTAAGACACACATCGACAGGCCCATACAAGACCGATCCCTTACTTATTCCGGTTCGTTAAACAAAGGAAGAGGAACTTACCGAAGGTGAGTTATATCGAGCATGTTTTATCCTCCTCGAGCTCATTAAATCAAAAAGAGGTACCCGTCTATCTGTATGGGGGGGAAATTGAAAGGAGCAAGCCAAGCAGTCTCTTGAGAACATTATCTAGCAGTTCTTAGAGTCACCCTTGAACATGACACTTTGTCATTTGCACGCATTATAATCCACTGAACCTCTGCACTGAGCCAATCCTTTGAGTTCTTTTCACTCCTTTGGGTCACCCGACGCAAGTCACAGTATCCACTGCATAGTTTTGGTCCATGTCATAGTTTTTTGTTGTGCCTCAGTGTTCAAGGGAAGTATCTGCCTCTAGAGTCAGCCATCCCAAATATCTTGCCTCAAAACCTGTGTCAGTCCATGTCCATTTAATCTACCAATTACATCTCTATGTCCATTTCATGTCATTGATGGGGGATACATCAAGGCCCTCCCTCGATGAGTCTATTCCTATCGACTTCAACACATTATCCGAGAATCATGCTTAGAAACCAGTTAGTACTTTGGGACCTACATGCCTCAATGGTAGACCTCCTCACATTCGACAATAGGTTTACATCATTGACCTCTGATCGGATGATTCCACGGGTGTTCGACCTCAGCTCATCTATTCACATTCGCTAGAATGTACTAGGGTACCTTGGGAATCATTGACATTAATGGTGATCTTCCTCGCACTTGTTAATGGTTCACACCATTGATCGGTAATCAAGTGGTTTCTGCCATGTTCGACATCAGGACATCTATTCACATGGTTAGATTCGTACCATATTGGGATTGGTAAGAAGACCCTAGGTTGAGTGATCACTTTGATATATGCTTTGCCCAAGTTGCGAAGGAGTTTCCATTGGACAAATGAAACATATACTTTTACATAGATCCACTTTGTATTGGTCGTGGCTATGTCTTGTCATCTCATAGATCCACTGTGTATTCTTTGTGGCTACGATCAGTCTGAGTCATCAGAGTATAGATCTACATTGTATATTTGGTGGCTATACCTTCTTATCAATACAATTATGGACGCAGTGTATTTTATGGCGGCCATATCTTGCAAGTCTTGATCACCCAAGCATAGGTATGCCTGCCTTGGGTTTTGAAATATGTCATTATATTTTTTGGACGTTTGTGTGCAGCTTCCGTCAGGTTCTCTGAGTCTATACCCTTGCTTGAACATCTACAAATCATTTCAATTATCCGTTCGCATATTCTAACTTCATACTTTGGGGGGCAATCTGTTACACCTCAATATTGCTCACTTCAATAAGTGTCGTAAGTGTCACATGTTCCTTACAACTTTCGTAAGTGTTGCAAGTTGTTCAAAAGTGTCGCAAATGTTGTTCAAGCATACTACCATAATGACTACACTAAGGAGGCACTTAATACATCTCATACACTTGATTTGGAGGAGGGAAAATGATTAAATGAAGTCAAGGAACTCTTATCACCTGAGAGGAGCTCTTAAACAAAGGTTTTGAAGGTGAGCGATCCCCTACATCAGCCTTAGGAGCGTTGGCGCTCCCCTATAAGGTCTTAGGGAGCGTTATAATGCTTATCTACCCCTCTGAAGGAGTGTTATCCATCCTTGGAGCGTTGGTTCCTCCCTCAAGCTTCCTAGGGAGCGCTATAGCACTCTGATGCCCCTTCTCAGGGAGCGTTATCTAATCTGAGGCAGTAGTTGGCCCGTTGAGGAGAATAAGGGGAGGATCTCTCAAGTTTAGAAGGCAGTTGCATTCGAATTCTTGGTTCCATCAGGAGATCCCTAATCTAAGGAGGGGATTCCTCAACTTTTTCTAAAGATAACTCAAGAGGTTAAGCTCCTCTTAACCTATATAAGCAGGCTCTATGATGGTGAAAAGGGGGAAGAATTGCTAGCATGAAACCTATGATCTCATAGGAAACACACATTCAGTCAAAGGAGAGTGGTCAGTGAAATGTCTATCATCCAGGTTGTGGATCTTTCGAGCAAGGGTTAGACGAAGGGGACTTGAAGAAGCTGTCACTTTTGCATCTACGATTGTAGGTATTGTTGTCGTTATTCTCATTAATATGACACGCTTGGCCTGTTTCTTTCTAGTTTGTGTCTAATCTTACATGAACTTATCATTGATAGATAGATCTATTTTCATGCTAATATCAATAGAGTAGGAAGTGGTCGTACTTTGTTTATCTACAGGACTCAGCGAGGAGCGAGAGTTTGGAGCTTGATTTGGAGCGTGCAGGGACAAACTTCGATAAAGAGGTACTACTATTCTCCTTCCTTCTCATGTATTAGTTTGTATAGATTTGAAAGGAAGTCAGTGTCCACGTTAAGCACTTTATGTCTTAGAGTTAGGGTCTAGCTCTTTGAGGCAATCTACCTGTCCGCAGGGAGATTTTCCTACAACAACTTGTTCAAATAGAAAGTGTATTGTTGTTTTTGCACTGCAATCCTTCACTGGTGCTTCTTCTGCCCATCGTGTTAGGCATTCTGTCAGGGTGATAATGTACCTTTCCCCTGTTCTCTTTTTTGGTGGGTTTATTGATCCCACAAAGTTGATTTCCCATTTTTCAAATACCTACAACATTACTTGTGGTCGTAGTGGCATCTTGAGCCTTCTATTTGGTTTTCCAACCCTCTGACAGACTTCACATCTCTGGCAATAATATTTCAAATCTCTATGAATGGTCGGCCACCATAGTCCTGTGTGAAATACCTTATGCGTGGTAGATTTTCTTGTGAAATTTCCTCCTGCTATCCCCTCATGGGATTCTACTAAAACCCTTGGTCTTTCATGTTCTAGCACATATCTTTGCAATATGTTATCTACGCCCATTTTGTATAAGTGTCCTACGATGAGTTGATAGTCTACATCCTGGACTACAAGGTTCTTCTTTTGCATGGTATTATATTCCTCTGGTGCAGTACTTGTACTCAATTACTGAATGATATCTACAAAGTATTCATCCGCGATTTGAACTGAAAATAACTGTGCGTCCAAAAAGTTGTCCTCTAGGTTTGTAGGTTCCTTTTTGTTCATGACCCTTGATAGGTGATCAGGTCCTGCATTTAAATTCTCTGGCTTGACTATCACTTCAAACTCAAATTATTGAAATAGGATTAACCATTGACAGATTCTCCCCCCCAACACTAGCTTCTTGACTAAGTATTTAAGAGCTGAGTGATCTGTGAACGTCTTGAAATGTTTTCCCATTAATTAGTGTCTGAACTTTTGCAGTGCGTAGACCATATCTAGGCCTTCCCTCTCTGTAGTGTTATAGCTCTTCTATGATTCTGATAGTTTTCTGCTTGCAAATGCTATAGGGTGATCCAAATATCCTTCTCCTGGTTACGCCAAAATATCTCCAAGTGCTATGGTTGATGCATATACATGTATGTGGAATGTCTTTTCCTAGTCTGGAAATACTATTATTGGCGTGATGACCATTTTTTCTTTCAGCGTATACAGACCGTGTTGACAATCTTCATTCCACTAAAATTTTGTATCTCTCCTTAACAATTTCTCCATTGACGTGGTAATTTGTGCATACCCTTTGATAAACATTTTGTAGTATCCTGTGTGTCCCAATGTCACTCTTAGTTGACGGATTGTCTTTGGTAGTGGAAAGTTAAGAGTTACTACAATCTTTGTAGGATCTACTAGTAAGCCTTGTTGGCATACTATATGGCCCAATAATATCCCAAACGGTGTTCCAAAGATACATTTCTTGATATTTAATGATATCCATCACTTCCTTCACCTTTCTAACATCAGTCGCAAGACCTCTATGTGGTCTTTCAACAGACTATAAACTGTCCAATCGTCCAAGTATAACTTTAGAAATTGGTGGATAAATTCTTTAAGTCCATCTATGACTATAGTAGAGAATATTTTTTGTGCATTCTTCAGTCCAAATGGCATGATTGTGTACTGGTAGGATCCCCATTCTATAGCAAAAGTGGTCTTGTATCTATCTTCCTATGTTATCTTGATCTGGTGGTATCCTGAGAATCCATCAGTGAATGAGTAAACTTTGTTTCCTCCTACGTTCTCCAACACTTCATTCGTGAAAGGTGTAGGGAACAGGTCATGTAGGAATGCATCATTCAACTTCCTCATGTCGACGCATATTCTTATCCCTCCTTGTTTTTTCTCTTGAAATACCATCGAGCTTATCCCTTTTGATTCTTCCATAGGTTCTATGATTCTGACTTTGAGCATCCTGTTGATCTCAGCTTTAAATTTCTTCTTATATATCGGTTTAGTTTGTAGGGTCGTAGTTTGATCAGTCTTGCTTCAGCTATGAGTGGTATATTAATTTCTCCTAGCTCTCCTTCTATGCCCTTCATTTATGTGAATGTTGTGGGGAATAGTTCATTGTACTCGTGCAGTAACTCTGTTATAATTTCTATTGTTTGCTCATCCCGGTAGTCTATAATGATGGCCATTTTGGGATTCTCAATTGTCCCAATGTTGACTTTCTTCACCTTGATCAGCACAGCAATTACTTTTGATTCTAAAGGTGAACCTTCCACTTCTATTCCACCTTTTTCTTCCTCGATCTAAATATCACGTGGATCATCTTCATCTGGTGGTTCTTCCTACACATGGTAGCATGAAAACAGTTATTTTACTATCTGTTTGTTTTGTTGTTGTTCTTCTGTTATGAGTTCGACTTCTGGTTCCTTAATGAATATCACCTCTCTTATCTACTTAAGTGTTGTGTCTATGTTGGGGTTCTCATTCTCGAATGAGAAAGTGGCTGTAAAATTCTTTTGTAGTACTGTCCAACTCATAGTTCCTTTGCGTAGTTCTTGGTCTATATACCAGTTTGTTGGTATGCCTTCTAAGGTGTGTACAAAATGATGAGTCCATTCCTCTAGCGGTGTCATTTTCCATAGCTTTCTGCACTTCTCCAAGTGTTCCGTTGGTCCCCCCTGTCTATTTCACTTCTGCAATTGGTTGCTTCTTTGTTCTGTGTCAAACCTTATGTGCAGTAATCGCTTACATTGGTACCAATCCATGATTTTTTCCTTGTGTGCTCCCCACCATCTTGTCGGTGTGGCCTTGAGTGCTATATCAAGTTCTAAGAGTCTCTGATTTTCTAACACTTCTTCCTAATATTATGCCAAGAATACTTATGTATCATTCACTCCATGGAAATTGGGTGGTTCCCTTTTCTTCATGCCTACCCATCTCACTATGTGATCTATTATTGCGCACCTTCTTGTGGAAACTTTGTGTACCCTTTGTTTCCAGTTCTCTAAACCTGTATTTGAGTCTGTCGCACATGAAGTAATACTCTGCCAACTGAGTATCCCATCTACAGTTGGATTTACGTAATCCTCATCATGTGCAGTTGTTATGTACAACTGGTTTATTTCCTCTAATTCTAAGCAAGTAGGTTCTACAAACCTTTCCCCTTCTGATGGGTCCAATGGTGTGATGACCCTGTATTCTCCTCACTCAAATGTCATTTTTTGGATATTTAAATTGATTATGGCCTAGTTATCAAACTCTCAATCCAAGCCAAGCAACATTGTATATGGTGTTGTGTCATCCACTATTTCAATCACTTCAAAGTCTTCTTTGGTGTGCACTCCATCCAGGTCTATCGTCACTCCTTTCAGTCTACCAATTGGAAGAACTTTGTGTTGGTTTGCTAGTTTCGACTGGACATGTGAATATCATAATGTGGGATCTCCCATGCATTTCCATGTCTTCTTTGGTAATACATTGACTTCAGATCCTAAATCTAGTATGATATCTCCCATATTGAAATATCTGATGTTGGCATTCAACCTGAACTCCCTACTTGTTCTTCTCCTTGTATGTAGGTGATTGACTGTTTTTGTTCTATTTTTCCTTCTATCTTTATGCTACATTTTTCTAATATATTTTTCAATATTTTGATAGTGGATGAATCATTCAATAGTTTTACACATGACTGCAAAAAGTCTTTAATTCTACTTACTTGTCCCATGGACTACATTTCATTGGTATGATCCAACAATGGAGGCATCTCATACTCTGGCTCTCCATTGCTTTGCTGCATAGTTGAAGTCGACACGGTGTCTTGCTTCACGAATTCTTGTCTGGCTTGATAAAATATTTCCTTTTTGTTATGCGCATCAAACTATCTATTGGTTCGACATTCTTCTTGACCCACTGGTGTTGTACTGGCTCTCGTCGAACTACATCATTTCACGTTTTATCTCCTTCGTGCATAACTATGTTGATATTTCATCCTTCATCCCTTGCTTCGGCTAAAATCCATTGAACATTTTGGTTGTTCTGATTCCTCTTTTCCTGAATTTTCCCTAGTAAGGTAGGACATTCTTCTGTGTCATGATCCGATGTGTGACAATACACACAACTTGTTGGTGGGAGTGGACATTCCCTTTCATAATGTCCCAGTTTTTGACATTTGTGACATACCACTAGTCCTCTACCTCTTCCAAAGCCTCCTCTTTCCCGTCCTCCACCTCTGTAGCCATCTCGATCTCCTCTCGGTGCATTATACTAAGGTGCTTGATTGTACTGCATGGTATTTTACTAAGGTTGCACTGTATTATATGGTTGTTGCATAGTATTGTACTATTGTTGTGCAATGTTGTATGGGGTTGGAACTTGGTTAAATTGTGGTGTAGGTTTCCCAGTCATCATTTATGCCTACACCCTATATGCATCAGATGTCCTCTCTCACATCAAATCCATAGCTCTACAATCTTTGTCATCGTGGCCCACTGACTTGCAAAAGTTGAAATATGAATTCTTTGGGATTGTCTGGTATTTTTTTATCATTGGGAAATGATATGGATAGTGGCCTAGTTTCTTACAAATTTCGCACCATAGTCCTTTTGTTGGTAATGGATTTTGCATTCCTGCAACCATATACTGCATGAATGTTTGAAATTCATTCTTGTGGTGCCCTTTCATCCTGCATGTGGTACACCAAACGACTTCTCGTTTATCCTTAATTTTATTCTGGTTTAGATGGAACGTTAAGTTATTCAAATTCTCCTTCAACTCTTCAATGATTGGGTCCATCTACTGATATTAGTTTTCTTCCAGTTGCAGGTCTTCCTGCAGAGCCTCTTCCTTTGCCTAAAACTTTTGTTGTCATAATGGGTATTTCAAGTGTGGTAGCAGTGAATTGACGAACATGTGTCTGTGTTACATATCGATCATGAGATATTTCAACTTTCCTTTTAGTCGCTTGAATCTCTAGTAAATCTCCCATATGGATTCTCCTGGTACTAATCTTGTGAAATTGGCTTCTCGAACTCATTTATTAGTAATTTATTGATGTCTGCAATCGTTCTAGTTATCCCTCGTGAATTGTTTGTAGGTAAACTCAAATACCAATCTAGTGTGTGATCCCTTAATGTAATCGCTAGTTGTGCAAGTTTAGTATCTTCATATGTGATATGTTTTTCTTTCCAGATATTCTCAAAGATAAATAAATGTTTTTTCAGGTCCTCCGATGCTTCTCCTTTGAATTATGGTAACCTAATGGTGGGATCCTGTCCTGCCATCCTGAACGTTGAAATACTACCTCTGCGCAATGTAGGCACTTGACTAGTGCTTCCTGAACCAGATCCTCCAGTTGTTGTTCCCTGTGTATATGTACTTCTTGCTATCTTTCTTCTCTCGAAATTTGGTTGTCTAAATAGTGGTGTTCTCTTTGTTGTATTAGTCGCACATGGGTTCATAGGTTCCACACTGACATTAATATGGATAGGATTGTTGCCTTCTCTTCCCGCTCTTAGACCTCTCATCTTCCTCTCATATGTTGTGCGCAGGATTTCCTCAACTGCTCCATAGGCTAGAGATCCTCTACCTCTTCTTCATCACTTTCCAAGCCTTCCCTCGCAGTTATGGCTCTCTTATTTGTATTCACCTTGTATTGGTAGGGTACTCCACTGCGCATCTTCCCAGCTATCGCCATGATCCGCTTGATCTTTTCATTGTCCATCATGATTAGGTCCAAGGGTTCCTCCTTATTTCCCTTATCCCCTTCTCCTTCCATTTCTCTTCTTTCTGTTAGTACTTCCCCCCTTCCCCCATGCACACAGGGAAGTTTAGTTGTATGAATCCATTTTCTTTACCCCTTTGTTGTAAAACAGTATCTTAATAGAAGTATACAACGATCTAATATACCTTCCTCGAGGCCCACGTAGAAACTCTTGCTCCGTTGCATTGTACAACTTCATTGTATCTACTGCAAATTTTGTTATAAAACCTGCTACAATATTGTCGAGCCAAAAATATACTTCGTGGGTCAATTTGTTGTTCACCTTGTTATCAATCCAGAAGTCTATGTGGGTTGTAGATCAAGAGAGCTTGGTAAATTAATCAAAAGGCTAAATAATGTATTCAAAATTAGATCAAATATGAATAAATCACACACTCACTCCTTCACTCAAAACAATTTGAACATACTTGGAAAAAAAAGCGCTCTCAAAATATATGCTCAGATAGTTTGAAAAAATTAGGCGGATGGATAATGCTAACTATGTCAACAACATCACATATATTGAAAACACATTTCAAAGGTCGAATATAACCAGCAGAATATTTGTGATCTTAGTTTACTAATGAAGAGATAAGATAGCAGTCATCAATCATTAAGTAAACTAGGAAATGAACATAACATTCAACTCACAAGTGCAGAATAAGAAATATGAATAGAGGTTTGAACAATATCAATGAAATAATCTCGTCATTCCAATATATATATCAAGGTTTTTACAAAAAAAGAATGCATAGAATTCTTCAATATTGAACCCTTTACAATGATGCCTTAATGGGCTTAAATAGGTTTTACAAATTCGACTAAGATCCTCAAAAATTGAATCTAAATGACACATATTAGATCAAATGTAAACTGATGCAAAAAGGTAGGATGAGATCCTATTTCTAATGGATACGTATCTCATCCGAATTCAAAATATGTAGCTCCACCTAAGCTTCCTTGTGGTTGTAGAAGTCCTTAATTTCCTTTGTCCAACACCTGGAGCAATGACTCATCCATTTAATACTAAAAATCAGGTCAACTTTGACCAAAACTCTTACACACAGAAGATTGACAAGTTGGTAGTGCACTGCATAGAGAAAACATAGTCTGTGCTACAAACTCCTATAGGTGCCAGTTTTGCCAAAAAACTTCAAAATTACTTTAAGAAAATATCTTTGAAAGATGTAATCCTATCTCATTAGAACACATATTACTATAGTATTCCATCTTTATTGAGATTACTCAGACTTCATCTCAATAACCATATATCCATACATTCTTCTTAAAAGTAAATTTCATACCTTCATAAGACTTCATGATATATTAATTCATCATAGGTCAAAATCCATTAATCAAAACCTTGAAACAAAATCTGAATCAATCACCTTGATTTGGAGAACTAGGAGAAGTAGATTCTTTTAAGAAGATAGACAAATTCTTCTTGCTAATCATATTCTTGGCCAAATATAAGTCTTCAGCTAGCTTTCTATTGTCTGCTCTCAAGATGAGGTTGTATTTGTACACATTAACCAATTGTTTCCTCTGAATCATATTCTCTTAGATGTTCCTTTTTAGCTGGTTACACTCCCTTGCTAGTTCATCGATTTGACTTGAAACTTGTCTTCCAAGTGTGGCATTCTCCTGATGTAGTTTTTTATTCTTCTCCTTAACTTCTTTGAGTTGTCTTTCTGCATCTTTGAACAATTGAGCCCAATTATATTTAGGTCCTTGATCTGTCTCTGGAGATGACTCTGGTGAAGATTCACTCAATTGAACTATGGCCTCAAGTGCTTCCTTTTCAAGAGGAGAAACCTTAAATATCGATAACCTAGTTCTAGGCTTTATAGCATCAGTGCTTTGATGAGATTCCTCTGCTAATACAAGCTTTCTCATGGATGAACTTCTGAGGGCTGGTGTATCAATTATGGCTTGGATATCCTAAGGATTATATTCAATATCCATTGGATGAAGCGCCACAAGAGGCTCTATTTGTTCTTTAAGAACCACCTCTTTAGCCTTTCATTTTATTTTGATTCTTTTATATACTTGGGCGTGTAATGGTTCTTGAGAAATTTGTTCTTGAGGGGACTATGGTGTTTCAGATGCAGAGGAAACAATGAGAGAAGAATGTTGTGCTATTTCAAGTGATGGAATAGTGGGGGAAGAAGGAGTAAAAGACTGTGGTATTTCAGATGATGGGACAAAGGGAGCTATGGGAGGTGTTGCAGTATTCTTATTAGGATTTTTGAGTTTTGAAGGAGGAGGAAAGTCAATTTGGTATTTATATACAAACATGAAAGTAGGCCGATCCTTCCCATCCTTCTTCAAATGGTCAATGACTATGAGATTTATTAAGGCATGATGAAAAATAGACTTTTGAAGATTATCAGGTTTTCTTTGTGCAAATGAAATCATCCTTTGAAAATTCATGAAAAGGAAATAAGGTAAATCTATTTCCTTATTACCAGTGAAATGGAGAAGAAGTTTGAAATGGTATTTCAAAATCCAGCTATATCTTCCTTCATAGGTAAAAAATCTATGAATGATGTTGGCCCTTAGGTATGGAAGTAAGCAAAGATTAAGGCATAAAAGACAGAATGTGAACTACGTGGAAGATACATTGACTGATACTGGGTCAAAGTGAGAAGAAGAGAAGAAAAGATGGTGTGAAGTAAGAGAAAGCTAGTCGTTGGACAAGGAGATCGAGGATGGACAGATTAGAAAGGAATATGGATCGTGGAAAATTCAACAAGCAGGAAAATCCACCTTTGGATTCTTTGGAGCACCATGCTAGAAGGAAGGAAAGACAGGATGGAGAAGCCCTGAAAACGCGGGTCAAGTTGACTTGGGGTTTTAGACACCTAGGGTTTTGTTATCTAGGGTTTTGATAGATAGGTTTCAACTTAAGGATGTTAGAGAGCTATTGTAATGTATAAATAAAGGTCTAAAGGACCTGGGATGGATTGGTTCTAGGTTGGTTGTGTTGGATCATGTTGTCATTGATGCCAATGGTTTGATTACTTGGGAGATTGTTGGATCATATGTCATTGATGTAAATGGTTTGGTTTGATTGATGTCATTGGTTGATGTCAAGTAATTGATTGATATGATTCCCTTGA
>ML782518.1:1253988-1275685 GCA_009831015.1 Picea engelmannii | reverse complement strand
TAGAAAATGTTTCCTATGGGGTGTGGCATGAAATGAATCCCCTGAATCTACTACCCAAGACTCAGAAATATTATCTACAGAAAGAATCAAAGCATCTTGTAACACATCACCTGTTATATTTGCTTCCTGATTTCTCTCCTACTGTCCATCTCTTTGTTTCTTTGGAGCTCTGCAGTCTTTCTTCAGATGTCCTTTCTTCCGACAATTCCAGCACTCTATCTTTCCAAGTCTGGATTTGGATCTACCCTTCCTATAATTTTCGCAGTTCCCTGAGCCCTTTCCTCTATCCTTTTGTCTTCCCCTATTCTCCATGTTCAACACATTACCTGATGTCTCACCTGTGCTTTTCCATCGCATTTCCTCACTAAGGATAACACCAACAACATCATCAAATTTTAAAGTATTTGAACCAGAGATAGAGTTACTTACATCCATGACCAAGTTGTTTCAACTTTCTGGCAATGAGCACAAGATTAGAAGAGCCCTGACCTCATCATCAAAGTCCACTTTTATAGAACTTAGTTGATTAGTAATCGTAATAAATTCATTTAAATGATCTGCAACAGACCCACCTTTCGACATCTTCATATTAAATATTATCTTCATTAGAAATACCTTATTGGACACCGAGGGTTTTTCATACAATTTGGACAATGCATCCATCAAACCCTTCGTTGTATTTTCTTTGGAAATATTGAAAGCCACTAACGCTGCCAGGCTCAACCGTATCGTTTCTAGAGCCTTTCTGTAAAGAATCTCCCATTCTTCGTCCTTCATGGTCATCAACTTCTTTGCTACTCCACCCAATGGTAGGAATAGATCCTTCTGATATAAATAATCTTCCATCTGCATCTTCCATAACTGGTAGTTTTGGCCGTTAAATTTCTTGACCCTAAACTTTCCATCTTCCGACATTACTCCCACTTGAACCAGGAACTCTCTTTTCCTGCGAGTTACCTTTCGCTATGATACCAGTTGTTAGAAAAACAGGACCATGGAGCAATAAAATAAAACAAATGGAGAAACAAAACACAGAAGATACACAATACAATAGAGACACAGATTTATGTGGTTCACCCAGTATAGGTTACGTCCACCAGAGAAGTTTCCAGGTCCTTCCTTTATTATTACCCAACATATGAAGGGATACAACCTATAGCAAACCCGCTGTAACTTCCTCTTATTTCTCTCACAGTCTCCTATCTCAGAATACAATATTCACCATCAACCATAGCCGCAATACATTTCCCTCATAAAAGAGGGTTTCCTTCTAGGGAAAAAAACCCTAACATAATCTCTATCATTAGATCTATGACCTTATAATGAACAGTCTAGATTTATAATGAAATTACAATATACATTTAGAAGGTAATTTTTCCTTTGGGGGCTTCTCCCCCGAACCCCCACTGGGGGGCCACTTTCCCCCAGACCCCCCAACCAAGGGGATAGCCCCACCGGACCTCGCAGAGGGGGTACCCCCCCCTGCACTCCCCCGCGTGGAAGAGTGTACATACTTCTGGGGTGTAAATACTTCATGGGGTATAAACACAGTTGAAAGCAAGGACCTCTGAATCGGGAAAATAATCAGGCTCCACAACCAACACTACAGGGACGAGGGTTTCTACAGTGGAGAAGAGGCAGATCTGACAGATGAAGAGCATTCAAAATCCATTAGGGAAGAGGAAGGGAAAGATGAAGAGCCTCGCTGGGAAGAGCCAGAAACTTCAAGAACTACGTCAACTATTGGAGTAAGTACTATTATTCCTCTTGTTGCTTCAGCAACATTAAGAAATCAGAGTAATCAGAGCCACTAGAGCGCTCTAAGCATTGTCACTAGCAGTCCACCACATACTTAGTCAGGAAACCTAGGAAGACCTATGGAAGATGAGATGAGGTTACCCACCTTTAGAGGAGATGGATCTGAATATCTTGATCAACACTAGTTTTTATGTGAATATGTATGGATTATTAGGAATATCACCGACGAAGTTGTTAAATGAGCTTAGCTCAGTACTACCCTAAGAGATCGTGTACTGAGCTAGTTCATGAAATTTTTCCAAGGAACTACATTGAAACCCTTGAATGTCATTAAGACTGTGCTAAGTTTTTAATTCACAAAACCTAAGTCAAAGTCGCAGTGCATTACAGAGCTAAAAGAAATCAAGAAAAGAATAGTTGAACCTATGTGGGAGTTTGATCATATATTTAATACCTCGATAGGCCATTTGAGTTTCCAGATCCCATATGAGTAGAACAAGGAATGGTTCATTGATGCCCTCTTGCCACACATTAGAGTTCATCTGATGCAAAAAAAGATTGCTTCATGGGCTGATGTGCTGGAGATCGTCATGAAGTTAGAATTATCCCCTATGGGAGAATCCTGCTCAGGTATGATTCAAATCTTGAGTCAACTGACTAGCTTATCTCTACAGGTCAAAGATATGAAGAAAGACGAGGGAAAAGATAAAAGAGAAGACATCTGGTGTATCAGATGCAAATCAGAAGGCCATGAAAAGGAACAATGTCCCTTATTTCATGAATACTTGGCCTCTTGAGCTCTGAGCCCTTTCAATCAAGTTGACTTACCCCGGTGCGAGGTATGTAGAAATCAACATCGCCACGGTGAATGTTATTATCTATAAAAATATGTCCAGACACCCACAAAATTGTATTTCATGTTCTGTAAGTCGGTAGGACATGATGATAGGGATTGTAGGGCTTACGACCTCATTCATGAAGGTTTCAGGGATGTATAAAAAATTCAAGGTGAAGTACAACAAGAAGGAAGAACTGCATAGTATAATTCCCCAGGAAGAGGAAAATTCAACCCTCGCAGTGGATTCAGAGGAAGAGGATGTTGAAAAGTCAACAAGAAACATGTGTCTAATTTATGTTTCCCTTAAATAAATTGGACAATAAATATTAATCTATTATCTCATACTTACATGAAATAATTAACTGAAATGGCAAATCAGTTAACTATGGGAAAATTAGAGTTCAAAGGTTGGTTGGTAAGACATGGAGGCAACTTGAAGCTTTAACAAAGTTATAAGTGTAGTTATGATAGTTGTGAAGTAGTTTAACTCAGTTAAGTGAGTTAAGCCCAGTTGTACTAGTTGTAACTGAACTTACACTAGTGAGATTTCAGTGAATTAATTATTTATTAATTCACAATCAGTGAACTCACATGTAACTGAAGATTCACCATGATTAATTAGATGCATGTCAGATCCAGTGGAGACCTAGTTGAGATAACAGGTGAAAGGGACAATTTGGCTATCGGTTGTCATTTGAGTGAAGTGCACTCATGCAATCACACATGCAGTGGATATGCTCATGAGCATGTTCATGGATTGTATAGAGGAGGCAGGTTGTCTGGAGACAGAATATTGGCACATGAATTTGTCAATTTTTGTATGACAATGTGAGACAATTGTATTGTACTGAAAGATCTTGGATTATAGTTTTGTATGAGATTGTTTCATGATCCATGATATACATAATATATTATAGTGGGTTTTTTATCTTTATGCTCTCCTGGTAAAACTTCTGTGTTATGTGTTCTTGATATTTCACTTTGTGATCATGGTTTAAATTTCCGGAAGAATATTAGTAGAAGAGATTTTGTATTTAACAGTGGCATATAATTGTTAGATCAGGAGAATCGCAGGAAATACATTAATTGTATTGAAATTTCTACAGATGAAGAGGAGGAGGTATGGGTCGAGGTCAAGGACAGATCATCTATTACAACTACGCGCAACCAGGACACTTAGCAAGGTACTGTCAGAACCCTTGTACCACTTGCAGCTACTGTAGCTCATTCAAACATGCTATTGAAGATTGTCCTGTTCTGCTAGACAAACTTGAGGAGAGATGAGGAACTCAACATAACCCGCAAGTGTAACAGATATATGTTGAACCTCATGGAGAGGACCCTAGAGTCATTTTTATTACTAGAGAAGGCTTTTTTACAAGAGAAGACATAGTGACCCAAGGAAAGACTACAGAAGAATCAGGAGTTAGGAAAGTTGCAGAGAAGACAAAAGTTTTTTATGAAAAGAAAGAAAAACAAATATTTGAGGAAGCAAGAAAATAATTTGGGATAGACCAAGGTTCTTCATCCAATACATGACCAGAAGTAAGAGAATGTGGAATGCCTCTAGCATTCGACCAGTCTACTCTGCCAGGAGAAGGAAAAGAGGTAAGAAAGATCATGGAATTCTTATATACTTGTATTAAGTTGGTATAGGATGAAAGTGTTGTACACGAGCTACAAAATTTAATCAGACAGTATGAGTTAGGAAAGATAGATCCCTTGTTGAATATGACAGTACACCAAGTCTCTAAAAAGAGAAGGACAAATAAGGAACTACACTTGAATGCTCAAATTGAAGAGTATAATATAGACTATCTAGTCCTCGACTTAGGGTCAGAGGTCAATGTCATGATGAAGCAGATCTGGGCACTGATGGGAAAACCTAAGTTGATCTACTCTCCTATCAGGCATAGGATGAATAATTAGAAAGTTGTAATCCCCTTTGGAAGATTGGAACATGTCCAAGTGGACATCGGGATGTTTGCAGACTTCGAGGTGATTGATATAGTTGATGATAGTTTTCCTTACCCTTCGATGTTGGGAATTGACTGGGATGTCAATAATTCCACTGTGGTTGATTTAAATAAAACAAGAATGACATTTGAAGGAGATTTCCTTAGGGTCATTGCACCGATGGATCCCGACGAAGGTCAGAGATACACAAAACCCATCAGGGAAGAAGACTATGCATATGAACTAGAAAACATATACAAATTAACAACCAGGAAACATGATTACATTAATCCTACGGCGGATGGGAACCTAAGCTAACAAAGTGAAAACACATGTTCATTAGATTCAAAAGATGCACTGGAAAACTAGCAGAAAAAATGTACGAAGTATCTACAAGGATATGTGCTAGATTAACCAGAGAACTTATTTGGATCGGCACAACATTAAGTAACTTGCCCACCTTTGATGGTCTAAATCATTTAGAAGCATTCTTGTTTGAATTCGAATAAATTGTACCAAATAAAACAAATATTGTTGGCAATGGATGAGGCTTTGAAATCAACTCCAGCAAGATGGTGGGGGACACACAAAAACAACATTACAGAATGGGTACAATGTCACACTTTGATGACAGCATGGTTTTCAGAGCAAGTAGAAGGATGGGAAGTTAGGTACACAGGTCGAATCTGTCTGAAGGACCATGTGGGAAGTTGCGAGGAAACCTGGAGCAACATTCCTCAAGAGCACTGGGTGAAAAAATTCATCAACATGCTGGACACAACCCCTATCAATTGGTACCTACAAGCATAATTGTGCCTCATCACTGTAGATTCGGAAGGTATGACTCAGAACTTTGTAACTACCTTTTTATTTTAAATCCAATATCCTATAGTGGATCAAGCATTACAAATCATAAGACATAAATTATTTGAGGAGGCACCTATCCTCACTTTGGAACAAGAAGAGGACGAATGGACTACGCCTCTCCAAAAATTGCAACGCTTCTACAATATCAATACTGACGAAGATGATGATCCTAGGAAGGTGAACATCACTGAAACAAAAGGACAGAGAGACATAGAAGGACTAGGAGTTGAACTACCTTTCATTGGACAGCCAATCAAGATCAAGAAAGTGAATATTAGAACAGAGCAAATATCGAAGCTTGCAAATGTTGGAGATTATTGGGATGCTGCCACTATTGACAAGATCACAAAGTTACTTCATGAATATCGGGACTTGTTTCCAACCAAGTTCACTGATATGAAGGGCATTAAAGGGCTCATGGGAGAGATGAGGATCCCTTTGAAACTAGATGCAAGGCCAGTCAAATAGATACCCTACAGATTGAACCCCAAATATAAGGAGAAAGTGAAGATTTAACTTGATGGAATGTTGGAAGTAGGAATCATAGAAGCTGTTGAAGATTCAGAGTGGATTATCTGTATGGTGGTACAACACAAGAATATAGGAGAAATTAGGATCTGCGTAGATCTCCAAAAGTTGAATGATGTTTGTTTGCATGACACATTCCCTATGCCATTCATTGACGAAGTGTTAGATAATGTAGGAGGACAAGAGGTATATTATTTTACAGATGGATTTTCAGGATACCATCAAATCCGGATTGCCAAGGAAGATTGCCATAAAACCACATTTGCAACAGAATGGGGATCCTACCAGTATACAGTGATTTCATTTGGATTGAAGAATTGCCCAGCCATCTTTTCCAGGGTGGTGTTCAAAGTATTCAAGGATTTTTTACACAAATTCCTCGATGCATATTTTGATGATTGCACTATTTTTAGCTTATTACAAAATCATATTGAGTTTTTAAGACTAATGTTGGATAAGTGCAGGCAGTGTCAGATTACCTTGAACCTAAAGAAGTGCATCTTATTTTCACCCTTTGGAGTGTTGTTAGGTCATATTGTTTGTAAGCAGGGACTTCTAGTAGACCCTTCTAAGATTTCCATTATATTTGATCTTTCCCCTCCTACTTCAGTCAAACAGTTGCACACTACACTGGGGCACACTAGATACTAAAGGAAGTTCATTAAAGGCTATGCACAGATCACAACATCCATGGAGAATCTTTTGAAGAAATACTGTTAGTTTAATTGGACAGAAGAATGCCAGCAGAGCTTCGACACACTGAAACATAAAATGGTTACTACCCCTATTCTATTTTTCCCAGATTGGAGCAAGGAATTTCATGTGCATGTCAATGCATCTTCTATTGCATTAGGATTTCTGTTAGCACAACCAGGAGCTGGAGACATTGACCACTCGTTATCATTTTCTAGCAGGAAGCTATCAACAACTGAAATTAATTACACCACCACTGAGAGAGAAGGGCTAGCCATGGTGTATGCGCTACAGAAGTTTCACCACTACTTGTTGGGAGGACACTTTAAAATGTTTACTGATCACTCCATGATGAAATACCTAGTCAACAAGCCATTGTTGGGGGGGAGAATATGTATATGGCTACTGCTATTTCAGGAATATGACTTTGATATTGTGGTTAAGCCAGGAAAAATGAACAAAGGGCCTAACCACTTGTCGACGTTAGAACATGGAGAAGAGCCTACTAGTTTGGAGGATACACTGTCGGATGCACACTTGTTTTCCATTAGAAATATTGATGATCACTTCATGGAGATAGTCTAGTTCATGTCAACAAGAATGGCACCGAGTGAATATACAATCACCCAGAAGAAGCAGCTGGTAGTGCGTGCTGCAGAATTTTCACTTATAGCTGGATAGCTATACAAGATGGGACCTGACGAGATATTGAGGAGGTGTGTTATGGAGACAGAGCGACTGTTGATCCTCGCAAAATCTCATGAAGGCATCACAGTATGACACTACATAGGGAAAGTAACAATGCATAAGGTTCTTAGAGCTGGACTCTGGTGGCCTACCTTACACAGAGATTCTAAGGACTATTACAGAGCCTGTGATGTATGCTAAAGAAGAGATGAAATGTCGTTAGTAGCACAATGAACCCTACAAGCATTTGAGAAATGGGCCATTGATTTCATGGGACCTATCAACCCACCAGGGAAGCACACAGGAGCCAGATACATAATCACTTCTACTGAGTACTTGACCACATGGGTCAAAGAAAGAGAACTTAAGGACTGTAATGCAACTACAATTGTGCACTTCATATTTGATGACATCATAACCAGGTTTGGATGCCCGAAGATCCTTATGAGAGATCAAGGAACACACTTCATCAATAAGACCATTGAAGCCTTGACTAAGGAATTTGCAATCCATCATCAGAAGAGCACACCCTACCATCCACAAGCAAATGGGACAGTTGAAGCATTCAACAAAATTTTTGAGACGACGCTGACGAATATTTGCAGTGTTAACATGGATGACTGGGATCTAAGAGTACCAGCAGTATTATGGGCCTATAGAACCACTCACAAGAAGCTAACAATGCAAACCCCCTTTAAGGTGGTTTACGGTCTCGAAGCATTTGTCCTGATGGAATATTTGGTTCCAAGCTTAGGAATTTCCACCTTTACAGATATGGATGAGATCGACATTGTTCAAGAGAGGCTCGCGTAGTTGGTCAAACTAGAACAAGATAGATTTATTGCAGGATTCCATCAGCAGGTACAAAAGGAAAGAGAAAAATCCTACCATGATATGAACATCAAGAAGAAGGCATTTAAGCAAGGAGACTTGGTATTGATATACAACAACAAATTTATGAAGCATCCAGGAAAGTTCAAAATGCATTGTCTTGGTCCATACGAGGTTGCATATGTTACAGAAGGAGGAGCTACATAGTTGAATACTTTGAATGGAGAATGGAAGGAAGGTTTGGTGAATAGGAGCCAGTTGAAATTGTATTATGACAACCCGTTGCCTCGCAAATCTCATTAACAACATATGGAAAAGGGGTCTAGGTACCAGGTGCAGTTGAAACTAGGTACCAGACATATAAAAGACAGTCTACACAGAGTGGGGAGGGATAGAGAAGAAAGTACAGGCTGCTCTTCGCAGCCTGAAGTTGAAGCAAATCATAAGGATCGGATCTGAAGTGCCTCAATATGAGTCATAGGTGAGTGTTGGGGGCCTATTGGCCATTGGGTATGGAATTAAGTGAATATTAAGGAAGAAAAAATGGAATGTGAACTGCGTTGAAGATACAGTGACTGATACTGGGTCAAAGTTAGCATAAGAGCAGAAAAGACGGTGCAGAGTAAGAGAAATAAATCCTTTGGATGAGGAGATTGAGGATGGACAGATTATAAAGGAAGACAGATCGTGGACAATTCAACAAGTGATAAAAGCCATTGTTGGATGCTTTGGAGCACCACGTGAGAAGGAAGGAAAGATGGGCTGGCGAAGCCCTGGAAACATAGATCAAGTTGACCTAGGGTTTTAGACACCTAGGGTTTTGGTATCTAGGGTTTTGACACTTAGGTTTCAACCTAAGTATGTCTAAGAGCTATTTTAATGTATAAATAAAGGTCTAAAGGACCTGGAATGGGTTGGTGCTAGGTTGGTTGAGATTTCATTGTCATTGTGAGATTGAGTGATTAGTACTATGTGAGAGAGAAGTGCTGGTGTGAGGTCCTTCTATATTGTAATATCTTTAGCTGGGTGCAAAGATCAACCCTGCAGTGGGTGCGCAGGGTGGGGAGAGAGAGAAAGAGAGAGAGAGATCTGCAAGCTAAGAGCACAGATAAGAACTGTATGCTTCCATATTAATATATTATAAAGCCCAGTTCTGTGGACATATCCCTAGAGAGAGGGTGAACCACGTTTCTTGTGTTATGTGTGATTGATGTTGGGTTATTTGTCATTTGATATGCTGCTATTGTGATATTGTGTTAGATCTGATAGATAGTTGTGTGAAGTAGATCTAAGATGGTAATTGATATCTAGATGTTGTGTTTTTCTTGTATTGGATCCACTCTGTATTCCCTTGGTTGTAGAAATATGTGTCCTACAACCCCCCATAGCTACTTCGAGTGAGACTTCATCTGCCTTGCAGGTGTTGTCAAAAGGGCCAATAGTTAGGGCTTGTTGGTGCGCTCTTGGATCTAAACCATGGGTCTGCCCCTGTGCCAACAAATGATGAAGAGAAACTTATCATATTACTCTAAAAACCACTTCATTGGCACACCTTTCACCAATTCATCTCCCTTATGCTTAGGCTTGAGAATATCTTGACACCAGTCCTCCTTTTCTACTTTCCTTTCCTCGAACCATAGTTCCCCTATTCTAGGAACTCAGCCACCTCTACAATCAAATACACTATCAAATGGATTTCCAAGGGTCCAACCTGTGTCTTACCATTATTTTAGTTCTACACAAATTCTTTTGAAACCTCCAAATGGTATCCTTCAAGCTTATGACAAAACCTCTAGCATCCCATGCGCTTGAAGGAATTTGCATGGTTAGGGTCTTGTTCAATCAGAGTGGTATCAGTGGGATCAAATATAACCATAGAGCCTGACCTCTTATTGGGAATGGGATCTTTCCTTGGATCCATTGTATGTATGAGCACCTATTGTAAACACTTATGCACAGAGAGAACGAGGAGAAAACTCTAAAAACAAATAACTTTGCTTGTTTCTTGCAAACCTTAGTAACTTTCCCTTTGATGGTGAGTTTCAGTCGTAGAAAGGGCCTCAACACTTTGATGATGGTTTGAGAAATTCTTAAAAACCTTCTTGATATATGCTTTTACCTTAGAAGCTTTCAAATTTTGAAATAGAGTTTCACCCCCAAGTTGGTAGCACGCCATGTGTAAAAATTATGAGTTGCGCCGACAACGGTCACTGAGTTGGTAGCACTTTAAGTACAAAAGTACCCAGGTGCACTACAAACTCATCATCATGGAGGGAAATTATAAAAGGAAGGTCAAATTGTGACTTTAAAGAAAATGATGGCTTATTAAGGACCAAAACTGACTCTTATGATCCCAGACTCACTTTTAGGAAATGACTGATTCCACTTTTGACCATAAAAACATAGGACAATGACCTTTATGACCACTTAGTCATCTATCAACCTCATTTGACATGACTCAGACTTGATGAATAGACTCAATGAAGGAAATGTCATTTTGAATGAGTAATGAAAACAAAGACTCAAAAACTACCTATGGCTTAAAATAAAAAATGTTTTTTTATTGGGAGATAACATCTGGCTCGAATTGGGGATGGAAGCCTCCCTATGAGGTTCCAAGAACTCATAAGACCAGTTTCCTTTCCTATCACCTACAAAAATTTTAAAAAATAAGTTAAATTGTTGTTTCATTGAGCATGGAGTTATTATGAAACTTAAACTGAAAACATAAATGATATTTACAATGAGAAGGCTTAAAAAGCCTTAATAGAAATAGGTTTTGAGAAAATGCCCATTGACTGGGCCACCAAATACTTCATTACCTTCCAGGTTTTGTAAGAGGAAATTATTTTTTTGCAGCACTTGAGAGATGATGAAAGGACTAGTCCACAAAGTGTTGAATTTCCCATGCTTACCCTTATCCAGTTTGTAAGCATCCCACTTCAAAACAAGATCCCCTGTTTGGAAAATATATTCTTTGGCCTTATTGTCAAATATCTCTTTCATCCTATTCTGATGTAACTTTTGCTTCTCAAGTAACTTCTCCCTAACCTATTGAATCTCAACGAGATGAAGAATCCTTCTAACCAAATCATTTGTCCCTTCTTCTTCTTGAAAACATTTTGCAACAGGTAGTGCAAGTTGGATAGGAAAAATGGATTCAATTCCATACACCAATTTGAATGGAGAAGTGCCAATGGACTTCTTATTTGTCACTCTATCATCCCATAGTGCAAATTTTAACTTAGAATCCCAACTCCTTTGATTTTCTTCAAGCAGCTTTCTAATAATCCTCACTAGGCTTTTGTTTGATGATTCAACAAGGCCATTTCCTTGAGGATAGTAGGTTGTTGAGTGAATTAGATGAATACCCATGTCTTCACATAACTTCACCAAAACATCAGCTTTGAAAGAAACTACATTATCAGTAACAAGTCTTTTGGGGCAGCCAAATCTATCAAAAATATGATCATTGAAGAAATTGAAGATTACAAAATGAATGGAATTCCTAGTGGGAATAGCCTCAATACATTTTGTAAAGTAGTCAGTTGCTACTAGGATCCACCTATGTTGACCACTTGAATATGGATGTATCTCTCCAATGAAGTCCAACCCCCATTGTTGGAAGGATCCAGTGACTAAAATGGGTTTCAATGGGAGAGATTTCAGTTGTTGTTTTCCAGAGAACCTTTGTCACTTGTCACCTGTCTTTAGATAAGAGAAAACATCAGAAAATAAGCATGGCCAATAGTAACCAACCCTCAAAATCTTGTGGGATGTATTTTTCCAGTAGTGATTTCCACCACAATTGCTGCTATGAAATTGATGCATAACCTAAACTGATTCCCCTTTATCAAGGCACCTCAACAACATTCCATAGGGGTCTTTTCAATAGAGCATATTTTCATTAATAAAAAACTTGATTTCCTTGATTTTTAATGCTCTCACCTGTGTTTGATTCATCTCTGGAGGGGTTGCAAGGTTTTGCAAAAAATGTATTATACTATTGTACCATTCACAAGAAGAAAAGTGTGATGAAACTGGTTGATCGTGACTGTACCTTTCAACATAGATTTCAGATTGTGCATCCTCTGCATTTATGTTGATAAAATCAATACCTAGCACCTCACAATTCTCTTCAACAATAAGCTTTGCCAAACCCTGGCCCTTTACCAGATTAGTTGGCTTAATATCAATGTCAAAATCAATGAGTTTGGCAATGAACTTGTCTCTTTTATCATCTATATCTGGTTGGATAAGTACATCTCTGATTGAACTATATGGTACATAATTTATAACTTTGGCATGCAAAATATATATTCTAAAAGACTTAAGTGACTTTATCAAAGCATAAGAATGTTTTTCAATAGGATCATACTTTACCTCAACATCTCTCAATGTCTTGCTAAAGAATGCTATTGGTTGTTCCTGACCTTGATCATTTCAATGAAGTAACATTGTTGCAACAATATCATTAGATGAAAATGAAGAGATATATAAATCTTTACAATAGTCTAGGTTGATCAAAGTAGGAGCTGACATAAGAGATTTCTTGATAGCTTCAAAAGAATCCCTTGATGCATCATTCCATTTGACTTCTAAATATTTCCTTAGCATGCCAGTGATGTGTTTAATCAATTCTGCAAAATTAGGAATAAATATCCTAATGAAGTTAATATTTCCAAGAAATGATTGGATATCTTTCTTAGATCTAGGAATTGATATCTTTTGAATAGAATCTACTCTTGCAGGGTCAATCTTTACCCCTTCAACAATCACTATGTGCCCCAAAAGCTTACCTTATTTCAATGCAAATTGAGACTTCTTTGGATTGAGTGAAATCCCATACCTTCTTCACTTCAAGAATGTCTTCCTCAAATGTTGCAAATGCTCTTTATGACTGTGAGAAAACACTGTTAGATCATCCAAATATATCAAAACAAACTTATCCTTCTCACCTACAAAGGTAATGTCCATAGCCCTATGAAAAGTGGCCCCAACATTCATAATCCCAAAGGGAATATTGGCATACACAAAAGTACCCCAAGGAGTTGTGAAGTCTGTCATTTCTCTATCATTTGGGTGTATTGAGATTTGGTTATAGCCCTAGAACCCATCAATAAAAGACATGACACTAGCTCCAGACACTATTTGCAAGATATACTCCATCTTTGGCAAAGGGTATTTATCTTTCTTAGAGAATTTGTTCAAGTTCCTAAAGTCAACACACAACCTAATCTCCCCATTTTTCTTTCTAACAGGAACTAAATTAGCAACCCACTAAGAATATCTTAGTGGAATGATAATTTGAGCATTCAATAATTTTTTAATTTCCTTTTCCATTATGGGTAGAAGAAGAGGGCTCATAGATATCAGTTTTTTCTTGAATGGAGTGGATTCTTTATTCAGAGGGATTTTATTCTCAATCACTTGAGTGTCATAGGTCTTTACGTCATTGTACTCCCATGCAAAAATGTTTGAAAATTCTTTCATCGGGCTGCCATATTCATCACTCTATTATGTAGTCAAATGTGTGGACAGATTTATGGTTTTGGGGTAATGTTCATATCCTAAGTTGTAATGAAAGACATAAGGGTATTCCTCTTTCTTATCAGGATTCAAAGGCAAATAATTCTGGTCAAAAATATTCTCAAGTGGTACTAATCCTCTTGGGATTTGATTATTAGGAAGTTGAATAATATCATGGCGTCCAATTTTGTTTTTTAATTTAGGATTTTTTACTTTTTCAACATTTTCATTTTCATGATCTATATGGAGGGATGAGAAATCATCTTTCAAAATATCTAACCAATTCCTCGTCATCATCAAACACTTTCCAAAACTTTACACTTTATGGTAAGGAGAGTCTATATTTCACTTGAATTTCATAATTAAGATTTGTTGGCAATGGTGGATTAAAGGTGCTAGATGAAACAACTAATGAATCATTAAGTTGATTCATGGCTCTAGGAATATATGAAATATTGAATGCTAGAAAAGAATCAATGAGATTCCATACCTCATCTCTATATGTCTTAATCCTGACATGTTTGGCTTGAAAAGTGTTCTTGATTTGTTGAATTATCAGATCAACATATCCATATACTTTCATCCACTGAATATTCATGTCCTTAGCAGTGTTTAAGACCAAGACCAAGGCTTTGTATTCTGATATGTTATTTTTCACCTTGAAATCCAAATTGAAGTAAAAATGAATTGTTTCTTTTGGAGGTGAAACAAAAACCACACCTGCTCCTGTAGACTCTCTTGAACAAGCATCATCAAAGAACATACTCCATATAGGAGTGTTTTCCATTTCTAAAGATTGGCAAATAGGATTTATGAGTTGTAAATATGATGACTGAGAATCATCAATATGAAGTATACAAGACCCAAAACCTGTTTCAACTGACTATATGGGATGATTAGTAGGCTCCTTCTCATCACTAATAATAAAGGATAATTGTGCTTTTCTATACAATATCCTTTGTTCCCCTCCAAAGACTAGGATGGTTGCTTAAGAAAGGTCATTTTGCAAGGTGCCCCCTACCCTCTTTATACATTCTCTAGATAAGAGCATACAAAATTTGGGTGGCACATCAGCTACCACAATGTCCATTACCATGCTCCTCATGGGAAACTGGGATAAAGAAATTTCTAGATATTTAATCAAGCCAAGCCACTTGACCTTCCCAAAGTCAAATGAAAATAAATCATGATAAGACTTGGTAATTTCTAAACCCAACTCATCCATGAGTTCTTTTGGCATGAGGTTATGAGAATCTCATGTGTCTAGAAGGAAATTATGCATAATTTTATCATGGATGTTCAAGGAGACATAGAAAGGTGGAGAGGTTTCCTCACTTTCTTCAACCATTGGACTAAGGACAATAGTAGGCTTATGATCTTAGTGGTTCACAACATTAGCAGCAGTTGGCATGGGTTTAGGCTCAAGGGGTTTGAGGATGGTTTGTTTGTAGGTATCATTCTTCATTAATTCCATGAGGGGTATGGGGATTTTAACCTTCTTAATTTTTTATTCAAAGCTAAATGAGAAAGGAACTTTGTCATGGTTTCTTACCTCTTGCATAGGAGCTTTAAGAAGTACTTGATTCTTTGTTTGAGCCTAATATTTTCTTGGTTGTTGTTTTGTAGGGGCATAAACTTTCTTGGGAGGAGATTTCTCATCTTAATTATTATTACTTTGTTTATATATGATATTATACCTAGTCTGATCATTATCTTGACAAATAGATCCATCATTTGAGTCTTGATTAGCCTGCTGACTAATAAAAGCTTCTTCATAATCAGATTGTGTCAAGAAATATGCATCACCTTTATCTCCCAAACAATTGATCTCATCATCTTCTTCTGGTTGTTCTTCCTCCATTACTGTGTTCTGAAAAGGGGCTTTGATATTCTGATCCTCATTATCATTTCTATTCCTTTGTAAAATCTGATGTTTCTCATTATTTATTCTATAAGGATTTGGATTTTGAGGAATAAAAGCATTACAATCTCTACCTTTTACAGGCTTCTTGTTTTCAATATTCATCTTGGACAATTCAGAATTCAAAGTTTCAATCATCTTAGCAATCTTCTCAATATTAGGATCAACACTTGATGATGAGGCTTCTCCTTTTTGTTTCCTTCTATCTCCTCTACCTTTCAACTTCTCTGCAACAAGGATGTTAGATTCCACTTCAAGTGTTGCATCTTTCATCTCAGCCAATGTAACATACCTCATTTCTCTTAACAGTAAACAAAATTCATAATCAAAAGAATTAGCATATGTGATTTTTGCAGAGGTAGCAATAGGCTTGATTTTAGCTGGGATCTTGCTATACATCCGGTTAAATTTCTTGGTAAAGTTTGACACTGATTGACCACTCTCCCTTCTCAAGTTCCCAAACTCTTTAATGTAGTAAAGAAAATCCTTCTTATCCCCCCATTGTTTTAAGAAAGTATCATCAAAAACTTCAATACATGTTATGGATCCTAGGGTTAATTCTCTAAACCATCTCCTGGCCTCTCCATATAAGCTTTGCACAAACACTCTCATCCATACATCCTCCTGTGTGATATTTAAGTTATCAACATAACTATAAAATAATTCAAGATTCTCTTTAGCTATGACCTCTTATGTCCCTGAAAATTTTGGCATATACTTTTGATAGTCTCTAGTAGGCATTGCATTGAAAGTATTTGGAAATACTAATGGGGCATATCTAGAAACTATGATTCTTTCCATCTTATTGAGATTTTGAGGTTTTGCTTCCATGATAACAGTAGATGTAGATGTACTGGAAGTTTGGATCACTAGGGATTGAGATGAGGCTGATATAGAAGAAGGAAGTGAGGTAATGAGAGAAAAAGGTATTTCTATACTTGCAACGGAAGAAGGGAAATAAGAAGCTCTGTAAAATTCAAACAATAACTTGGAAAGGTTTTCTTCTCCTTTTATAGACAATTCATATAAGACAATCTCAACTACAAGAATATTTGTATGAATGTAGGTTGAATTTGGTTCAGTTTCAGATTGAGAAGATTCTATAGAGAATGAGAAAATGTCTTCTTCAACAAATGGTGAACTATCTTCTTGAGTAAGATCAGAAGATCCTTGAACTTCTGAAACTACTCTTTCACTATCAGTCTCTGAGGTTATAACTTCAACAAATGTTGGTTTTATTAGCGGATTTTCTGGAAAATACGCAGAGGGATTTCTAGAGATACCTGAACTTGAAGATCGCTTATGTAATTCTTTTCCTTCTTTGATGATGCTCTTAGGATTAGTTACCAGATCAGTTAGTGTTTTTGAGGATTTTCTTGAGTATGTGCCTTCTTAGGAGCCACAATGTACCAATGGAGTATCTAGATAGAATATTACAACCAAACTAATGCCATGCCTTTGTCTATCATAAAAGGATGGGACTATGTCATCTCCTAGGGAAGCTTGCTTCGCACTCCTCTCCCCGACAACGATGCCAATTTGTTATCACTTCAGGAGTCTCTTTAGGTTATAGATCAAGAGATCCTGGTAACTTAATCAAAATTCCCAATAATGTATTGAAAATTGGATCAAAGATGAATAAATCACACACTCACTCCTTCACTCAAAATAATTTGAACATACTCGGACAAAACAAGGCTCTCAAAATATATGCTCAGATAGTTTGAAAAACTTAGGTGGATTGAGAATGCTAATTATGTCAACAACATCACATATATTGAAAACACATGTGAAAGGTCGAATATAACCATCAGAAGATTTGTGATCTTAGTTTAATAATGCAGAGATAAGATAACAATCATCAATCATTAAGTAAACTAGGAAATGAACATAACATTCAACTCACAAGTGAAGAATAAGAAAGATTAATAGAGTTTTGAACAATATCAATGAAAGAAGCTTGTCATTGCAATATATATATCAATGTTTTTACAACAAAAGAGTGCATAAAATACTTCAATCTCGAACCATTTAAAATGATGCCTTAATGGGATTAAATAGGTTTTACAAATTCGACTAAGATCCTCAAAAGTTGGATCTGAATGACACCTATCAAATCAAATCTAAACTGATGCAAAAAGGTAGGATGATATCCTATTTCTAAGGGATAGGTATCTCATCTGAATTCCAAATATTTAGCTCCACCTAAGATTCCTCGTGGTTGTAGAAGTCCTTCATTGCCTTTGTCCAACACCTGGAGAAATGACTCATCCATTGAATACTAAAAATTAGGTCAACTTTGACCAAAACTCTTACATGCAGAAGGTTGACAAGTTGGTAGTGCACTACATAGAGAAAACACAATCTGCGCTACAAACTCCTGTAGGTGCCAGTTTTGCCAAAAAACTTCAAAATTGCTTTAAGAAAATATTTTTGAAAGTTGTAATACTGTCTCATCAGAACACTTATTATTGTAGTTTGTCATCTTTATTGATATTACTCAGACTTCATCTCAATAACCATATATCCATACATGCTTCTTCAAAGTAACTTTCATACCTTCATAAGACTTCATGATATCTTAATTCATCATAGGTCAGAAGCCATTAATAAAAACCTTGAAACAACCTCTGAATCAATCACCTTGCTTGGGAGAACTAGGAGAAGTATTTTATTTTAAGAATATAGCCAAATTCTTCTTGCTAAGCATATTCTTGGCCAAATATAAGTCTCCAAATAGCTTTCTATTGTTAGCTATCAGGTTGAGATTTTGTTTGTACACATTAATCAATTGTTTCCTCTGAATCATCTTATTTTTTATAAACCTATTTAGTCATTTACACTACCCTGCTAGTTCATCGATTTGACTTGAAATTTTTCTTCCAAGTCTGACATTCTCCTGATGTAGTTTGTGATTCTTCTCTTGAACTTCTTTGAGTTGTCTGTCTGCATATTTGAACAATTGAGCCCAATTTTTCTTTAGGTCCTTGATCTGTCCCTGGAGCCGACTCTGGTGGAGGTTCACTCAATTGAACTATGGCCTCAAGTGCTTCCTTTTCAAGAGGAGAAACCTTAAATCTTGATAGCCTAGTTCTAGGCTTTATAACATCAGTGCTTTGATGAGATTCCTCTACTAATACAATATTTCTCCTAGATGACCTTCTGAGGGATGGTGTATCAATTCTTGCTTGGATATCTCGAGGATTATCTTCAATCTCCATTGGAGGAAGCTCCAAAGGAGGCTTTATTTGTTCTTCAAGAACCACCTCTTTAGCCTTTCCTTTCCTTCTGATTCTTTTATATACTTTGACAAGTAACGGTTCCTGAGGAATGTGTTCTTGAGGGGACTATGGTTTTTCAGATGCAAAGGGAAAAATGAGAGAGGAAGATTGTGCTACTTCAAGTGAGGTACTAGTGGGGGTAGAAGGAGCAGAAGACTGTGGTATTTCAGATGATGGGACAGAGGGAGCAGTGGGAGGTGTTTCAGTCTTCTTATTAGGTGTTTTGAGTTTTGAAGGAGAAGGAGGCAAGTCAATTTGGTAGTTAGATAAAAATAGGAAAGTAGGTCAATCCTTCCCCTCCTTCAACTGTTCAATGACTATGAGATTTATTAAGGCATGATGAAAAATAGACTTTTGAATATTATCAGTTTTTATTTGTGCAAATGAAATAATCCTTTGCAAACTCATGAAAAGGAAATAAGGTAAATCTATTTCCTTCTTACCAGTGAAATGGAGAAGAAGTTTGAAATGGTATTGCCAAATCCATCTATATCTTCCTTCACAGGTAAAAAATATTTGAATGATGAAGAGAAGATTATCAGATTCCTCTAATGACCACTTCATTGGCACACCTTTCACCAAGTCATCTCCCCTATGCTCAGGCTTGAGCATATCTTGACACTAGTCCTCCTTTTCTAGTTTCCTTTCCTTGAACCATAGTTCCCCTATCCTAGGGATCTCAGTCACCTATGCAATCAAATCCACTGTCAAATGGATTTCCAAGGGTCTAACCTATGTCTTAACATTCTTTTTATTTTTCACAAAGTCTTTTTAAACCTCCAAATGGTATCCTTCGAGCTTATGGAAAAACCTCCAGCATCCCATGCACTTGAAGGAGTCTACATGGTTAGGGTCTTATTCAATAAGAGTGGTATTAGTGGGCTTGAATATAACCAGAGAGCCTGACCTCTTCCTATGAATGGGATATTTCCTTGGAGCCATTGTATGTATGATCAATTGTTGTAAACACTTCTGCATAGAGAGAATTAGGAGAAAACTCTAAAAACAAACAACTTTGCTTGTTTCTTGCAAACCTTAGTAACTTTCCCTGTGATGGTGAGATGAAGCTATAAAAAGGGACTCAAAACTTTGATGATGGTTTGAGAACATTTTTAAAACCTTCTTGATATATTCTTTTACCTTGGAAGATTTAAAATTTCGAAACAAAGTTTTCCCCCCGAGTTGGTAGCACGCCATGTGTAAAAATTATGAGTTGTGTTGACAATGGTCGCTGAGTTGGTATCTCTTTAACTACAAAAGTACCCAAGTGCACTATGAACTCATTATCATGGAGGTAAAAGATAGAAGCAAGGTCAAATTGTGACTTTAAATAAAATGATGTCTTATTAAGGACCAAAACCGACTCTTATGATCCCTGACTCACTTTTAGGAAATGAATAATTTGACTTTTGACCATAAAAACATAGGACAATGACCTTGATGACCACTTAGTTATCTATCAACCTCATTTGACATGAATCAGACTTGATGTCTGGACTCAATGAAGGAAACATCATTTTGAATGAGTAATGAAAACAAAGACTCAAAAACTACCTAAGGCTTAAAATAAAAAAATATTTTTTGTTGGGAGATAACACACCTGTTGTAACTGCTCAATCTGTACCGAGGTCCACTCTAACTATCAGATCCAGTTCATTGCATAGTTATCCTTCAAACTTAATATACACTCCTTCAATAAGCATGGAAAATCACAAAAAAAGACTTTGTGCAAATCAGTAAACACATATCTCTTGAGATATTTGTGTAGTGTTACTCTAGGATTTTTGTTATCTTTCTTTGCAAACTCGAGTTCTTTTGTCTTCATCCAGCTTTCAATATTTGTTTTTGTGGGATTCCATGGTCTCAACATCCCTTTCTAGTGGTTCATGCTTTTCACCCTTTCCTCGTCTGATTCGGTATTCTCTTGACCTACCTTCCACTGATCTTACGAATTCTCAACAGATCCCATATACTCAATCCTATATTTTTCCAACCAATGACAATGGAACCATTTGTTGGTTATAATTTATAGATCTCAGTTTATATCTTCAATATGCTTGAACCAAGGTTCATTTCTATGGGGATTCCAACAAAACCTCTAAAAATATTGGCCCTCTTGGTAAACCAGAAGGAAACACAACACACAAAGTGCACTACGTAGTCTCACCCAAGATAGTCTTAATGGGTGACTGCAATACGCAAGCATATTAAGGTGATTGAGTGGTGATCTGAGAAGTGTGCGTTGAGAGTTCTATTTTAACTTATTAACACAATAAATTGTCATTCACAATTATGCATGGAATATAATAAACTCATTCATTTAGCACATCAACAACTACCAAAGATAGTAAAGAACCATATGCATTCAATCACATAACACAGGTTTTACCATGGTTCACCCCCTTGGGCTACGTCCACAATGACCTGGCTCTCAAGCTATTTTATTATAGAAGTTCCAAAACTATAGCGTCGCACGCTTTACAACTCTTCTCAGTCAGATTGAGATATATTTTGAGGAGGACTAGATCGGACCAGGCTCTTCAGCCTTTGATATAACCCTCAAGATCCACCCTCCTTACTTCTCTCCATCTCAACAACTTACAAAATTAGGTTGTATAGAAAAATATTACAACTAGCTATCAAAATAGGACTCCTCCTCTAGACTCTCTATATCCCTTCCGACTCAGGTATCCCTCTGTGAGACCTAAGTATATATATATATATATATATATATATATATATATATATATATATATATATATATATATATATATATATATATATATATATATATATATATATATATAT
>ML782518.1:1217896-1244612 GCA_009831015.1 Picea engelmannii | reverse complement strand
AATCTTACTAATCCTTCATATGCCAACTATAAATGTTTGGCGATATTTTTGTAAAAATATTCAAATTTATAAGGATTTTATATAGTTTTTATAATTTTTTGGCGATTTTTAAGGTAAAATAATTTTATCCTATAGAATTTGGGTGAATCATTTTTAAAATAGCGAATCTCGTTTTTGGAAAAACCATGGAAAATTAGCCCATGAACGAAATTTAGCCCCTAAAATCATCCATGTTTGAAGGGCCCGATCCAGAGGGCATTAAAATTTATGTGTTTTCCCCTCTCCTGCCTGGGTGCATCCCACTTAAGCACCAAATCTCCCAGCTTGAATTACTCCTTCCTAACCTTCCTGTCAAAGGCCTGCTTGATCTTTTGTTGATGACTGTGAGCTAAGTCCATTACCTGCTCCATGATCTGTTGCACTTCCACCACTTGATGAATTCTTCTAACCATATGGTTTGGCTCTCCTTGATGATCTTGAAAGAATTTCGCTACATGTAAAGCGAGATGAGTGGGAAACACAGCCTCTATCCCATAAACAAGTTGAAAAGGTGAGGTGCCCAGGGATTTATTTGTTGTCACTCGATCGTCCCATAGAGAAAATTTGAGCTTTGAATCCTAGGCCTTCTTATTGTCTTCCAATAATCTTATAATGAGTTTGATTAGACTTTTATTGGAATATTATGCCAGTCCATTTCCTTGAGGATAATAGGGAGTGGAGTGAATTAGGGAAATCTCGAACTATTCACAGAACTTAACCAGAGGCTCAGACTTGAAAGAAGAATCATTATCAATGACAATCATGTTGGGACAGTCAAATCTGGCTATGATATCCTCCAGGAAGTTGATGATTACTTTTTGTGAGTCACTCCTGGTGGGGGCAGCTTCTATCCACTTGGTGAAATAGTCTATTGCAGTCAGGATCCATCTATGTTGGCCACTTGAAGGAGGATGAATTTATCCAATGAAATCCAACCCCCACTATTGAAAGGGCGTTGAAGCTACTACAGGATTTAGTGGAAGAGATCTGAGTTGTTGCTTTCCTGAGAATCTTTGGCATTTGATGGAAGCTCTAACTTCTCTGCAGACATTAGTGAACAAGGTGGGCCAGTAGTACCCATCCTTGAGAATTTTGTGAGCTATGGTATTCTAGAAATGATGCCCTCCACAAAGGCTGCTATGGAAATCAAACATAACTTTCTGGGCTTCCTGTGGGTTCACACACCTCGGAAACACCCCTAGAGGGTCTCTCCAGTACAATACTTGATCGATAAGGTAGTGTCTAACCACCTTGATCTTTAAATCCCTTGCCTTGATTTTTCCCATTCCATCAGGGGGCTTCAACTCTTGTAGAAAGTACAAAATGTCTCTGTACCAGGTGCATTCTTCTAGTGATAAGTGACACTGAGAGCCTTTGTTGGGCGACTCAGCTTGTTGATTTCCTGAGAAAGCATTGATGAAGCTAACCCCCAAGGCCTTGCAATTGGATTCAGCCAGCAGCTTGGCTAAACCCTTCCCTTTAACCAACTTGGTGGGCTTTATCTCCAGGTAAAACTCAAGGATCTTGGCAATCCATTTACCTCTTCTCCCATCTATGTCAGGTTGTATAAGGATGTCTTTCACAGAGGTTGAAGGAACATACACAATCACTTTTGAATGTAAGACATAGACTCTAAAATCTTTGAGAGCTTTCACCAAGGCATAGGCCTACTTCTCCATGATCTCATACCTAATTTATGCATCTCTTAATGCCTTACTGAAGAAGGAAATGGGTTTCTCTCGCCCTTCCTCATTTTTCTGCAATAAGACTGTTGCTACTGTATCAAAAGAAGCAAAAGAAAATATTAAGAAATCCTTGGAATAATCGGGACTGATCAGCATGGGTGCCTCAGTCAATGAATTTTTTATTTTGGTAAAAGATTCCTCGGGTTCAACAATCCATTTTACTTCATTTCCCTTTCTGATCATGGTTGTGATGTGTTTCACCAACTCAGCAAAATTTGAGACAAACCTCCTCAGAAATTTGATCTTCCCTAGAAAAGCCTGAACTTCCTTTCTAGACCTGGGAAGTGACAGGGTTTGAATTGCCTCTACCCTGCTGGGGTCAATTCTCACTCCCTCTATTGATACTATATGGCCTAAAAGCTTCCCCTCCTTCATAGAAAACAAAGATTTCTTAGGGTTTAAGGAAAGGCCAAAGATCCAGCATTTCAAGAAAACTTTCCTTAAGTGACAGCGATGCTCTATATCAAACCTTTAGAAGACTGTGATGTCATCCAGATAGATCACCACAAACTAATATTTTTCCCGGATGAAGGCTATGTCCATGGCTCACTGAAAAGTTTCTCCTGCATTCATTAATCCAAAAGGCATTTCAGCATACATGAATGTGCCCCACAGAGTGGTGAAGGCTATTTTTTCTCTATCCTCAGGCATGACTGAGATCTGATTATAGCCAGAAAAACCATCAATCATGGATATCCTAGATGCATCGTTTACCCTCTGAAATATGTGTTCCATGTTGGGAAAGGGATAGTTGTCTTTCTTTGAGCTTCTGTTCAGGTTCCTGATATCAACACAGAGCCTGATTTCTCCACTTTCCTTCCTCACCAGGACCAAATTGGCCACCCACTCAGAATATCTCAAGGGTACAATGATTTGTGCATCTAACAACTTCTTCACTTCTCTCTCCATGACATGAAACAACATGGGATTTATCTGTCTTAGCTTCTGCCTAAATGGTTTAGCCTCCTCCTTCAATGGAATATTGTGTTCAATGAAATATGTGTCATATGTCTTGAGGTCTTCATAGGTCCATGCAAACACATCAGCAAATTCCCTTAATAACTTGGTATATTCGGCTCTCTGCTCTTTGGTCAAACTGCTTAACAACTTGAAAAACTTAGGCTCCTCCTGTGTGTCGATGTTGCACTCTATTGTATCAACATCTCCATCTAAAACCTCCCCTTTTACTACCACATCATTTCCATCGAACAGTCTTTCTAAAGGGACTAGTCCCTTTGGAATGTGATTGCTAGGAAAATGGATAATATGGTGATTAGAAATTTTATTTAAGAATATCTCAGGGCAAGGGTGACCTTCAAGATCAGGATCCTGATCAATATGCAATGCAGACAATTCGTCGACAGACTGAAGATTTTTTTTGATTTCAAGATCGTCTTCGAATACCTTCCAATGATTGATATTGTCCAGAACAGATGGCCTATATCTTATCTCAACATCATATTTGATCTTAGGCGGCAGAGGGATCCTGAACAGACTAGTTGAGACAGCTAAGGAATCAGCCAAAGTGTTTTCCTCTCTTAGAATGAAAGAAATGTTGAACGCTGAGAAGAAATTATCAATCAGGTCCCACACCCCATTTCTGTAACCCCTGAGTCGAGGATGCTTAGCTTGATAATAATTTCTGACTTGTTGGATTATCAACTCAGCATCTTCGAACACTGCTACCTCCTTAATTCCCATTTCTTTTGCAGCCCTCATACCTAGAATAAGAGCTTCATATTCTGCCACATTATTGGTAGCTTCAAATTCTATCTTGTATGACAGGGATATGGTTTCCTGCCAAGGGGACACAAGAACCACTCTAGTGCTAGTGCCTTCACTAGATGAAGCTCCGTCGAAGAACATTTTCCAAATAGAGGTGGTTGGAGGAGGTATCTCGTGATTATATATGGGTTGCTTTCTGATTTGAAAAGGGGCTTGAGAAGTCTCAGTGATCTGCAATAAACTAGACCCCAAATCAGTGTCAAGTGCAAAGATAGGATGATTGGTGGGATTTGCCTCATCACTAACAATGTAGTCCAGCTGAGCCTCTCTATACAACCTCCTATGTTCCCCTCCAAAGACTGGAATGGTGGCATATGTGAGATCCATCTGTAATGTTCCTCCAAGTTTTTTAATCCAAGATCTTGACAGCAGCATGTCGAACTTGGGGGGAACATCAACTACTACAATGTCCATGACCACACTCTTCATTGGCAACTGAAATAAAGAGACCACCAAGTCTTTGATGACTCCAAAGAATTGCACCCTCCTTGAATCAAAAGAGTGCAAATCATGATAAGCCTTTGTCACTTCCAGTCCCAATTCTTCCATGACTATTTTGGGCATAAGGTTGTGGGAAGCTCCAGAATCCATGAGGCAATTATGAAACACTTTATCATGTATGTTTAGGGATGTGTAGAAGGGAGGGGATGAATCATCTCTATCTTCTACCATGGGACCTAGGAAGATTTCTTTCTTTTCATCTTGAATATTTACTGAGTCTGTGGAAGGCTAGGGCGACTCAAATTGTAACAGCTTGGAGAGGGACCTTTTGAAATCTTCATTTTTAACTAGTTATGAGAGGGGTATGGGAATTCTAATATTTTGAATTTCGTGCTCAAAACTAAAGGAGGAAAGATGATTAGGAGCTTCCCTTACCTCAGAGACAGGTTCTTTGGCTGTTGGCGAAGTATTCTAAGTTTTATTTTCTTTAGTAGTGATGGTTACGGGCTTAGCAGGCCTTTCCTCTATGAGAGGTTGACCATGGCTATCAAAATTCCCTTCTTTCTTCTTTGACCTGAGATGGTATCTATTAGGAGTGTTGTTGGCCTTTTCCCCTTTACTCAACTTCTTGATTTTAATGTTCATAAGGGACTCTTGGTATGCAGACTGAGTCAAATGGGGAAAAGGGGAAGCTTCTTCAATACAATGAATTTTAGAGTCGAGCTCATCTATCTCCTCTCCTTCCTCCTGAGCAACTAGGTTATTTTGGAGAGGGGTTTGAATCCTCTGATCATATCTTTCTTTTCTCTTTTGTTCCCTTGGCAAACCCTACGACACATTTTTGCTAGACCTCCTGAAGCCTATGTTATCAGTATTTTGGGGATTTTTGTACATGGGCTTCCCTTCTAACTCCCACCTTTCCATTCTAGATGAAAGGGATTTTAGCACTTTAGTTACCTCATCAATATGAAGGGGAACGGGAGAGGAATTGGATGGGGAGGCTTTAGGTCTCTTCCTGGATATGTCTCTATCAGCCTTATTCCTGAGTCGATCGACATCCAATATGTTAGATTCTACTTCCACGGCTATATCCTGCATGTGAGCCAGAGTAGTTGCTCTCCTTTCCCTCAACAAGAGGCAGAAATCGGGATCAAAAGCGCTAGCATAAGTGATTTTAGCAGAGGATTCTGAGGGATTTATCTCAGCGGCGATCTTATTGTACATTTTATTGAATCTCTTGGAGAAGTCAAAAACGAAATCCCCTTCCTTTCTCTTCAAAGACCCAAACTCAGTCATGTAATACATGAAATCTTTTTTGTCTCCCCACTGTCTCAAAAAGGCATTATCCAAAGCCTCAATCCCATCAATAGATCCAGGAGGCAGGGCCCTAAACCACTTTCTAGCCTCGCCTTCAAGGCTATGGATGAAAATCCTCATCCATACATCTGCATGCATGATAACATGATCATCTATAAAACTGTAAAAGGCTTCAAGTTGTTCTTCCGCAACTATGTCCCATTCACCTATAAACTTGGGCAGCTGCTTAAGGTAGTCATCTGCTGGAAGGGCATTGAGAGGTTGAGGTAACACAAGGGGAGCATACCTAGCAGCTATTATGGCCTCCATTCTGGTCATGGGGGGATTTTCTCCTGCCATGGGGATATTAGGTGGAGGAGAACTCGGAGGAGAAGGAGCTCGAACAGGGGATACTGGGAATCAACTTCCAAGTGGAAGGGGGAGAAATTGGGGATTCGGAGAGAAGGCTAAGGGGCTTGAATCAACATATGCTTCTCTCTTTGCATTATCAACAATAGTAATAAGAGGAGGACTAGTAAAACTGGGAGTGGGGAAATATTTTGTGGTCCAGGGTCTATGCCAAGGCACAACTTTAGGGGAGAGGGGAGTGACAAGGATTTCTCCCTCCAATCCTGGACCGGGAGGGGAAAACTCAGTAGGAACACTCCCAAAATTCAAGAAGCGGGAAACTTCAGAAAAAGGTTTGTTAGGAAGCTGAGAAGAAGAAAATGGAGTTTCTATAGAAGGAGATGGAAAATTACCTGGTTCAGCGATGGAATTTTTTCCTTCAGAGGCTTTTCCTTTTCTGATAACCACTTCCAGATTAGCTCCAAGTGTAGCTAGAGGCAGCTGCGGATAGGACCGCGTGTGTCTACCTCTGGAAGCCATAACTAAAACAGCAGGTTCACCACTGTGAATTCATCCCAATGGATTCACCAGGTGCACAGTAGCAATCTCATAGGGATCTAATGCCAGATGCACCTTCAAAATCAGAGGCTCAATGTCGTTCAATCCCAAGGAAAATTTTCAACTTCATCCTCGGCAACGGTGCCAGAAATGTTGGCATCATAAGTCACTCCTAGATTGTAGCAGGAGTGAGCCTGAGGCCCATCAGTTTAAATGTCACGATTTGTTGATAAAGGGTGATGAACGGAAGTGAGCTTGAAACAATATCGTTCTAAATTAGAAAACTGGGTTGGAACAACTAAGACAAGTGAGGCCTTGATCTAATTTAGGAAAGAAATTTTGCATAGCAGTGAGTAAGTAGAGGAAAAATAGAGGAAATAAAGTCTGCTCTAAACATATGGTCTTCCAGTAGCCTTTAAAAGAGGGAAAAGTCACAAATATGAGATTCTCTCAGATCTGAGAATCTTTAAGAAAATTAAGATGTTTCAAAACTAATATAATCAAACATACATTATACAACCATTACAACACCCGACTGGATCATCCATGCCCGGGCTCTTAAGATTCAGAGGAAAAGGGGGAAGAAGATGTTGGCTTCCATTAAACAAGAAGTCTCAAATATCAATCTATAACCAGGGGACCAGAGGCCTCATTAAAGCTTTACAATCGGGAGCTCTGCTCTACCATCCATCCCTACAGAAATACAAAAAATGAGCATATATACTCAGAGTAATTCACCACCTTCATAGCAGAGAGGTAGCTGGGACATTAAAGTCCAAATTAGCGTGTGTAGGCTCCTCGGTCAAACCTAGACGGAACTCCTTCGTCAGACGCCACCTTACCTCAGCATGGCTCTTGCATGGGGACTTGCATACAAGGGTACCACGGGCCGATTACTCCATGCCTCCCATACCTTCCATTAATGGGTTGAGATGAGGTCTCAACCACCTGCTCAATATTCATTAACTGCCTTCTATAGCTAAACCCAACATTTTGGCCTTTTAATCGACTCCTTCTATTATCCCGAGTGACCACGAGCTGTGATTTTGCACCCATATTCAATGGCACTTTTAACCATTTAGGGTTTTGGGGATTCCTGATGCAGTGAAGAGAGGGACCCCATGTCTCTTGACATCCCAGTAGTCAGAATGCCGAAATGGCTCCTAAGTGGCCTTTACACTTCACGTTTCAGGTTTTGGGGATTCCCAATGCAGTAAAGAGAGGGACCCCATGTCTCTTGACATCTCAGTAGCCGGAATGCCGAAATAGATCATGGGCAGCTTTTACACTTCGCGTTTTGGGTTTCGGGGATTCCCGATGTAGTGAAGAGAGGGACCCCATGTCTCTTGGCATCCTGGAAGTTGGAATGCCGAAATGGCTCATGGGCGGCTTTTACATTTCGCGCTTCGATTTTCAGTGATTCCCTATGTAGTGGAGGAGCGTCCCTTTGTCTCTTGACATCCCGGTAGCCGAAATGTCGAAATGGCTCCTAGGCAGCTTTTTTCACATTTCACTTTTCGGAGTTTCGAAATGCAGAGGAGGAGCAACCCTTTGTCTTTTGAAGTCCCGGTGGCCGAAATCGCTAAACGGCTAATCATTTTGCGAAATTGATGATAAGAAATGAGCCCATGTGCTACACCTCATGCAATTCCGCGACTCAAGCTTACCCAATGACCGTCGATCTGATCCAACTTTGGATCCTTGCCATTGAAAACAAAATTCCCTCTCGCTTGATTTTAAACCCAAAATGGACCTTTTACACCAAGGGCCTGAGATCGGAGAGAAACACCCCCTTGCAAGAATTGGTGCTAACATAGTGGGTGGTTGGCATATCCATCGGTATATACATATGGTCGCATGGATTAACATGGAACCAAGGGCTTGGTCGAAGGTCTATCCCTTTTATTCCACGCCCATAGAACATTACTAAGAATAAATAATATATGTTCCAATGTATAAACAAGGAACATGTAGTGGTAAGTTGGTTAGCGCGAGGTGTGAGGCCTTTTGGATAAGGAGGTTATGAGTTTGACTCTTGTGGAGTCATATATTTTTTCACCTTCCAACCACTAGAGGGTTGCCACGTGGAAACCCATGACTGGGCCACATGGAACCATAACATTTGTCCATAAAAATGACACTTGTGACATCCTAGTTCACCCACGTGTCTACCATCAACCTGTATGAACTTGCCATGTCATCCCATGCCAACTCAGCACTGTGCCATGTTATATTTACGAATATGCCATGTGTCACCCTTGCAGTGGTGACATGTGGCACCTTGAATTTTTTACTTTTTGACCTAGTTTAACCTGAACTTTGACCGCTTATATATTTTGATCTGTAACTCTGTTTTACGATCCATTTGAGCCGTTAGAAATCTTGTGACATGGTCTTTTTGATCATGTAGTTTTAACTGAGTTTTGGGAAACTTGAATGTTTTCCCTTTCTCTGTCTCTTGAATCCATTATGAGTGTCTCGAGTTGCCTCTGCGCATTCTGAGTTGTTCTTAACCTTCTCTGGATCCTTTTTGGATCAACAAAAGTAGAAGGAAATATAGAACATAAAATAGTTAATCATATGCATACAAGGAGGAGAACAAGCAGAGAATTCGTACTGAATGCCAACATTGGAGATTTCAACATGGGAGATATTATACTGGATCTAGGATTTGAAGTAAATGTGTTACCCAAGAATACATGGAAATGTATTGGATAACCCACATTAGTATATTCACTTGTTCAGTTGAAACTAGAAAATCAACACAGATTTATACCAATTGGAAGACTAAAGGGGGTGATAGTAGATTTGGATGGAGTGCGCACTAAAGTCGATTTTGAAGTGATAGAGATAGTGGATGGCACAACACCTTATCCAACATTTCTTGGCTTGGATTAGGTGTTTGAAAATCAAGCCATAATCGACTTAAAGATGAGGAAGATGACGTTCTATTCAGGAGAATACAGAGTCCTTGTTCCATTGGATCCATCAGAAGGGGAAAGGTTTGTAGAGCCCACTTGTTTAGACCTAGAGGAAATTAACCAGTTGTAAAAAACAACCGTGTGAGAAGAATAGTATGTGAACACAACTGCAGATGGGGTACTCAGTTGGATAAGTATCATGTCATGCATGCTAGACTCATATGCAGGCTTAGAGAACAGGAAACAAAGGTTGGATGTATTATTGACAAGAAGATGTGAAAGAATAGACCACGCAGTAAGATGGGTAGGTACAAATATAAGGGAACCTCCCAGCTTCCATGGGGTGGATGACTTCGAAGAATTCTTAACACAATACAAAGAGGAAGTGTTAGAAAATCAAAGGCTCTTAGCCTTGGACATAGCACTCAAGACAACACCTACAAGATGGTGGGGTGTGCACAAAGATACAGTTAAGGACTGGTACCAATGTAAAAGGTTATTACACATTAGATTTGGCGCAGAACAGGGAACCAACCAACTGTATAAATATGATGGATAGGGGGAACCAACAAAACACTTGGAGACGTGCAAAATGCTATGGAGGATGACACCACCAGAAGAATGGCCTCATCATTTTGTTCACACATTAGAAGGGATTCCATCAAACTACTATACAGACTAGGAATTGCGTAGAGGAACTACAAACTGGACAGTATTGCAATAGAATTTTGCAGTCACTTTCTCATTTGAACATGAGAACCCCAACATAGAATCAACACTTAAACAAATCAGAGGGGTGATATTCATTAAAGAACCGAAAGTTGAACTCATGACAGAAGAGCAACAACAAAATAGACAGACAATAAAGGAACTATTGTCATGCTACCATGTGCATAAAGAAGCACCAGATGAATATGACCTACAAAACATTCAGATAGCATAAATTGAAGTTGAAAGAGAGGTGGAAGGTCCACCTATGGAATCAGAAGTATTTGTTGTGCTGATCAAGGTCAAGAAAGTCAACATTGGGATAGTTGAGAATCCTAAAATGGCCAGCATTGGAGACTATTGGGATGAGAAAATAATGGAAAGCATAACAGAGTTACAGTGTGAGTACAATGACTTATTCCCAAAAATGTTCACAAAAATGAAAGGCATAGTAAGATATTTAGGTGAAATGAACATACCTCTCATATATGAGGCAAGACTGATCAGACAGAGACCCTATAGACTAAACCCAATATATAAGAAAAAAGTGAAAGAAGAAATTGATAGGATGTTGAAGGCTGGAATCATAGAACCAGTAGAGGAATATGAATGGGTAAGCCCTATGGTAGTTCAAGAAAAGAAGAAGGGAGGGATAAGGATATGTGTTGACCTGAGGAAATTGAATGATGCTTGCCTACATGACCCTTTCCCTACTCCTTTCACATATGAGGTGTTGGAGAACGTAGGAGGACAGGAAGATTACTCATTTACTGATAGATTCTCAGGATACCATCAGATCAATATATCCTTGGAAGATAGATACAAGATCACTTTTTCCACATAATGGGGGCCCTACCAGTACATAGTCATGTCGTTTGGACTAAAGAATGCACCAACAATATTTTCCAGAGTAGTCATAGTTTCATTCAAATAATTCATCCACCAGTTTCTAGAGGTATATCTGGATGATTGGATAGTCAACAATCAATTGAAATACCATGTAGAGGTGTTGAGGCTGATGTTAGAAAGATGCAGGCAGTGTCAGATATTGTTAAACATTAAGAATTCCATCTTTGGAACACCCTTTGGGATACTATTGGGCCATATAGTATGCAAAAAAGGCTTGCTAGTAGATCCTACCAAGATTGCAGTAATTGTTAATTTACCACCACCAAAATCAGTATGTCAGTTAAGAGAAACATTGGGACACACATGATAATACAAGAAATTCATAAAAGGGTATGCGTAGATTACTGCACCAATGGAGAAATTGTTGAGAAAAGACAACAAGTTTCAGTGGAATGAGGATTGTCAGCAAAAATTGGACACTCTAAAGGAGAATACGGTAACCACACCAATACTAGTATTTTCGGATTGGGAAAAGACCTTCCATGTGCATGTAGATGCATCATCCATAACACTTGGAGCTATTCTGGTGCAGCCAGGAGTAGGGGAATCGGACCATCCTATAGCATTTTCTAGAAGAAAATTGTCAGTGTTGAAGCAGAATTACAATACCATAGAGAGAGAAGGCTTATCTATGGTCTATGTTCTTCATAAGTTTAGAAATTACTTATTGGGAAAACATTTCAATATGTTTGTAGACCATTCATCTCTCAAATACCTCGTCAACAAGCTAGTGTTGGGGGGGAGAATTTGTGGATGGTTATTATTGTTCCAGGAATTTGACTTTGAAGTGATAGTGAAACTAGGGAAGTTGAATGCAAGGCCTGATCACCTATCAAGGATCACTAATGGAGAGGAACCTACAAATATAGAGGACAACTTTCCCGATGCACAACTAGTTTCAGTCCAAGTAGATGATGAATATTTTGCAGACATCATTCAATACTTGAGTACAGGGATTGTGCCATAAGAATTCAACACTGCACAGAAGAAAAATCTAGTAGTCAAAGATGTAGACTATCAATTGATTGCAGAACACTTATATAAGATGGGTGCAAACAACATCTTGAAAAGATGTGTACTAGAACATGAAAGACCTAGGATTTTAGTAGATTCCCATGAGGGAATAGTAGGAGGACATTATGCAGGAAAAGATACCATGCATAAGGTATTGCACGTAGGACTATGTGGTCAACTATTCATAGAGACTCGAAGGACTACTGCCAGAGATGTGATGTATGTCAGAGGGTTGGTAAACCTAATAGACAGGATAAGATGCCACTAAGGCCACAAGTAACCTTGTAGGTATTCGAAAAATAGGAAATAGACTTTGTGGGACCAATCAACCCACCATTAAAAAGGTAAGGAGCATGGTATATTATTACTACGATAGAGTACTTAAAAATCTGGGAAGAAGCAGCAATAGTAAAATATTGTAGCGCAGAGATAGAAACACACTTCTTGTTTGAGCAAGTGATCACTAGATTTGGATGCCCAAGGATTTTGATGAGTGACCAAGGCACTCACTTCATTAAAAACACTATTAAGGCTATGACCAAGGAGTTCGAAGTTTATCATCAAAAGAGTACACCATATCATCCTCAAGAAAATGGAAAAGTGGAAGCCTTTAATAAGATCTTAAAGAATGCATTGACAAATATCTACAACATCAATAGGGATGATTGGGACTTGAAGATACCAGCAGTACTGTCGGAATATAGGACCACATGTAAAAAATTGTTAGGGAAGACACCATTCATATTGGTGTATGGATAAGAAGCAATGGTGCCATTAGAGTTTTTGGTACCTAGTCTGCACATAGCAACTATTACCAACATGACAGAGTGAGGAACAGTACAAGAAAGGCTAAGACAATTGATGATCATGGAAGAAGATAGGATTATAACAAGTTTTCACCAAGAGGTATAGAAAACAAGGGAAAAATCTTGGCATGATAGACATATCAAGATGAAAAATTTCAAAGAGGGATACCTAGTCTTGGTGTACGACAGTAAATCTTTGCAACACTCGGGAAAAATCATAATGCATTGGTTGGGAGCATATGAAGTAAAAATTGTCAGAGATGGAAGAGTTGTACAATTGAAGAATTTGGGAGGAATAGAACTTAGAGGAACGAGCAATGGGAGTCGATTGAAGTTGTATAGGGACAGTCGACCTCCTAACACTTAAAAAAAGGAGGGGTTACTGCACCAGATAGCAGAAGAGAACACCCAACTAAAACAGGGGTAGCGTATCAAAAATAAATGTCCACACGCACCAGCCAAACAACATCATGCACACTTGGAACAGTTAGCATGCTAGAAAAAGGACCAATGCTAAGAAAAAGGAATAAATTGTGAAAATGGTGGTTACGAAAAGTAGGAGCCAATTGGTGGTGTATATCAAAATTGAATGACAAGAATGTTCGATGTTACATCGCATTATTTGTGCCAACTGGTGATTTCAAGGGAATTCAATGGTGGGTATGTGGGAAGCACCAATTCATTTAAAGAACAACTTGGGTAACTTCTCTGAGAAGTTTCACACAATTTCTATATAAGGAAAGCATGTGGGTAACAAAAGGGTTATTGTGGCATTGAGAAAACACAGAGTGAGTTTGCAGGAGCTATAGAATGCACTAACTCGGCGGTAACCATTTTAACCACCATGACACCACCCAAGCTAAGTGCATCGAGCTAGGCCTGCAAACGACATCAGAGAAACCTTAGAGCACCAAAACAACCACAGGGAATCGAACAGGAACCATCATGAACTACCAAATTCATCAACTTGGACGAAATCCCTTCACCCAATATGGAACCAGGGAGCCCCACACCTATGGTGGAGGAAACCCAACAAACAACAGCAGTGGGTATGGACATTGATATGTTGGAAGTGGCACAAAACCAGCAGGAGAAGGATGTCGAAAATCCTTCTCGCCCTGAAAACCCTGAAGAAGCCCCGGGGGTTAATGGGACGATCCCAAACCAGACAGAAGAGGTCACGCCAGAAAGTCACACACAACAACACCAGAGAAACAAAAGGAGGGTATAGTAGAATATGTCACCGACCGACTAGAGGCATATATAGAGGAGAGAATAATGGAGGTTGGAACCTCGATTCATCCATCACAGCGGAAGGGAAAGAAACCAATAGCAATATCACCATGCAGGCAGGCTACAATAGCCATAGTATTACTGCACATTTCGGAAGGGGTGCAGATCACGTCTAACCTGTTAGGATGCGTGGAAAAACTATGGTACTCGGACCACAATGTGACCGACATGGACAAGTACCCTTAGTTTACAAAGAAATTTTACCTAGATAGCGTGGGTATAGGACCCTTCCGTGACCCAATTTTCCAACTGAAACAGTGGGCAGCCAGACTGGCCAACGTCAGGATTCTAAACCTATTAGATATCTCGCACTTTGGAAGTGGTCACGACATAAATAAATGCATCAAGCAGGTGATGGAAGTTACCCACAGAGGGTACCTATGGGTAGAAGAGCTTGTATCGATAGACATAGAGCTCATTTCTTTTATTACAAGGTTTCCATCTTGAGGCGATAGTCCCACTCAGTTCCTTGATGACAATACAAAGAAGAAGGTGTTGGCTGAGGATATGAAGAATATGTATGGCACAGAAAGAGGTTCACGTGGAATCATCATCAAGCGCATCAGTGAAGGCAGCAACAAGGTTGGCCACCAAACTCATGGCGTGCAAGTTTCTCAGGAAGTGTCACAAGGAGGAAGTCCCTGTCAAGGTCATCACAACCAACACATAGTGCACGGAGGGCACTATGCTGAGTTGGGCCCTATATTTATTAAATCTGTTCCTTGAGGACTACAAATATGCGCAGGACTTGGGGACAGAGTTCCACTACGCTTGGCTACTCATAATGATCGCCTTGGTCAGATGGAGGGAGCCTAAGTATACATAATTTTGTGAGTGAAACACTCATTGTCGCAAAACATGATACATATCATTGGGGAGCACATCAGACTCCAAAACCAGAAGTGAAAATGCATCCATGATCGTGGGGTATTACAACAACCTGCAGGAAATCATTACCAACACTTGGTGGATTATGCCAGAAGTGGTCACGTGATATCGGGACATCACTGACTTCAAAGAGACCAAGCATACAATATGAATCCAAGAACTAAGGGATAGCGAGAAGGAATGGATACAACTGCAATACCGCGTCAAGGAAGAGGATGTAGAGATGGCCATCGAGGATTGGCAAGATGACTGGAGAGTTCCAGTCCTGATTCAAGAGATTCCCATGGATAAAGAGGCTAATGCGGGGAAATAATAGACACCTTCCGGAGATAAAACTGCACCCAAGAATCCAAATCCAAGTCAAAACCTGACACAACAAAATAAATGGGGTGCGCCAAAAAAAAGGCACCCGGGAAGGAAAAAAGGACACCACCCAAGCACCACAGGAACAGGAAAAAGAGGCTGAGACAACATAGGGGACCACATCAAGTGCTATCCAATAAGAACAAGGTTATACCAAGAGGCCAATCATACACACTAGGGGTGCACGTAAGAAGGATAAGGTGCAAAGAACACCACCAGAATATATAATCATTGAGGATGATGCAGACCTCATGGCTGAAAGAGTCCACGACCGTGAGGACTTTGAATATTCCCAACACCAAAGGGATCAGATTCAGGATGATTTGGCCGACATGAGGTAGATTCTAGAAAATATCATAGAAACAAAGAGGGTGGGCAGAGGAATAGAGTCAATCCCCGCAGCATCAGAAGTAGGAGCCAAGGTTGTTCCCAATGAGAAAGATATGATCCAGACGATAGCACAGGCTAGCTCAACTTTTCATGTTACAATCAACATGTTGTGCATGGATGAGATTGTAGGCCAGAAACCCTTGAAATTTCTATCACAAATACAGTTGGTAATGGGGTGGATACCAACCAAGGCGCTATATAAACTGCAAGTCAGTGTCGCGCAGGAGGTGCAGTCGCGTGCACACACAGATGCAACAAAGTTGCAACACACAAAGGAAAAAAGATAATAGTTTTAGTTGGCTCTCGAGAAATTCAATCTCGAGACCAAATATGAGAAATATCGCATGGATAGGCTCGAGGAGGGATTGGTTGTAGCCTATGACAAAATTCCAAAGAGCATGCAAATAAAAGATCCCACGACAACGCAAAAAATTGATCAGATTGTGAAAAAAATCGATCAATACATGATGGATATTGAGAACCTCCAGGAACAAATCATCCCTACCACTCCCCTGGAAGTGAAGAAACAAAGGAAACAGGAAGCAGCAGGGCATATGGAGGAAATGAAAGGACAATTCAATGCAACTTTCGGCTTGTTTGATAGAGAAACACAACTATGGACAAAGATGGAGGAGGATCAAAAGGTCCATCAATGGGATCAGGAAGAGGAAAATATAAGCGCAGGTATCTAGGACCTCAAGCAGAGGAAGAATACAGTGAATATCACTGAGCACCTCAAAGGAGTAAAACACATGAGGAAACTACAAGCAGATCTCATAACTACGCAGACACAAAAGAAGGATCAACAAGCTCAAATGGAACCGCTCCAAGATCTAGAAATGAAATTTATTATGCATGTAGAGTAGGAAAAGAAGAACATGGTGCAAACTCAGGAAGAGTGCACAAAGATGATTAGCGAGGATATTACAGCCCAAGTACTGGACATGCTCAGAGAAAATACCATGTAGGCTCAAACACAAGAAAAGAAACTCACAAAGCTTAGGTGGCTCGGGACGAGCAACATGTCAGTGTTGGGAGCCTATTGGACGTAGACCCAGTCAAGGGAAAAGGATATTTTTGGGAAGGCAATCATGAAAGGAGGAAAGGAAATCTAGAAGGAAAAGAAACATGTATGAGGGAAGCATGCGAGGCATGCATGCAAGGAATACCTAACGACGCTAGGGTTAGGGTTTTTGCAATGTAATGTAATGGATGATGAGCCAAGAATATAAATAAGTAGTGATTAGAGGAGAGGTGTGGTAGGAGGAGACGATGAGAGGACAATGGAGGGATGGAAGGAATATAATTGTAAGAACCATACTCTTCCATAAGCTGGTGAGCTAGAGAAGTAGTGAGCAACTCGATCTAGAGGGTTAGATCGCAAGCTCAGGAGCCTGGTATGATCTAGTCAACCTCGCAGTGACCGAGGATATTGTTGAGAGTGTAAGATATAAGATTGTAAACAAGTGTGGTGTGACATATTACTAAACCATAATAAAGAGATCGAGAGCCAGATCTTTCTGGATGTATCCCAAGAGGGGGTGAACCACAATAACACATGTGTTATGTGATTGAATGTATGTGTCTCTATTATTATTAAGTGTTGAATGTTATATAAATGAATGAATTAACTAGTTATATTTGATATTTCACATGCATGAATAGAATGAATGCTATAATTAGATGTTATACTGAATAAATAAAGATTACAAAGTACAACCACGATCTGCACTCATTCACAGGCTGCAAACACCTGAGTATTTCCGCCACCCATAGATCTATCTTGGGTGAGAATGCGCAGTACACTTTGTGTGTTGTGTTGCCTTCTGGTTTACCAGAGGGGTGGATAGTTTTAGAGAGATTTGTTGGGAACTTGTTAAATTTGAACCTGGCTCAATCTATGACAGTAAGATAACTGATAAGGTAGAAAAATAAAAACCAACACCCCCTATAACTCTAGTCCTTGTCCTTCTAGCAACCAGCGATGTATATAATATTAATAATGATCACACATTACATTTCTTAGGCACACTAGCCTTTTAATAAAAATTTTGGCACTCTGGCCTCTCATCAATGTAACAATGCATTATTTAATATGGGGGTTCAAAACCTAGGGTGTTACACCCTACAATGGAATTCTTGTAGAAGAATGTTTCGACCATCCAGAACTAACATCTCTTCATGATTGGTACCCTCGTACACAACAAGGGCCCGTCATTAGTACGATATATCCCAAAAATTATATCTTATGAGAAGAAATTATACAATAATAATAACGTAATCAGGATGCTCGAGTACATAATGGGTGAAGCCAGATCTATCTTGGGTGAGACTGCGCAGTACGCTTTGTGTTTTGTGTTGCCTTCTGGTTTACCAGAGGGGTGGATAGTTTTAGAGAGATTTGTTGGGAACTTGTTAAATCTGAACCTGGGTCAATCTATGACATTAAGATAACTGATAAGGTAGAAGAATAAAAACCAACACCCCCTATAACTCTAATCCTTGTCCTTCTAGAAACTAGCGATGTATATAATATTAATAATGATCACACATTACATTTCTTAGGCACACTAGCCTTTTAATATTTTTTTTGGCACTCTGGCCTCTCATCAATGTCACAATGCATTATTTAATATGGGGGTTCAAAACCCAAGGTGTTACACCCTACAATGGAATTCCTGTAGAAGAATGTTTCGACCATCCAAAAATAACATCTCTTCATGATGGGTAACCTCGTACACAGCAAGGGCCCATCATTAGTATGATATATCCCAAAAATTATATCTTATGAGAAGAAATTATACAATAATAAAAATGTAATCAGGATGCTCGAGTACATAATGGGTGAAACCATTACCTAGAATTCACTGTAAATATTCCAAACAAAAAATCAGAGCAAGTCATGAAAGAAGCAACAACTGAGTATTAAACAAAATAAAGAAATTAAGAAAAATACACGCATGACCGATAAAACCTTCAACAATTAAACACCTTTGAAAAACTATAGAATGGAACCCTCTAATAGAAATCACAACATCCTTTAACATGATAAGAACAAAAAACTTTAACCGATATTACGCCCAGGATCCCAAACAACTGAGTGAATCCGGAGAAAAAACCCCAAAAAAATAAAAATCTAGGAAAAGTTGGTATAGGTATGTAGCACTTAAAATCCAAGAACACAATAGAGGAAGATCAAAGAAAGAGAAATGGAACCCTAGAGTCTTCTAACTTCAACCAAAAGGAACCCTCATCTTTCGCTCAAACATTACCAAAAGCGATGAAGTGAATGATTGAATTCTGCACAAGGTGGTCAGTAAATTACCTCCCCAACTCTCATTCTAAGAAGGTCACACCTGGCACATGGGAGGGTTTCCACAAGATTCTATGAACAAATGTATAATTAAGAAACAAGGTACGTCAATCCCAACACTAAATATCTATTAACCACTCTTGTATCAAATGTCAAAGAATAATTAGCGTTGACAATAAAAAACAAAATTACGAGATGATTATCATCCAACTTCTTGTTTAATAATTCACCTAATTTATGCTTGATTGATCAGGAAAATCCATTTTTTAACACGCATCTATCATACTATACATTATTACCTATGTGGTTAATCCACAACTTAGGCTATAGGAAAAGAAGGTCGCGACAAGGGTCCAATAAAAATAACTTTTTTTAATAATAAACGAAGGTTTTCAACACATCAATTATACCATGTGGATTATAATATGGTAATTATAGCCATACCACAAGAACTACAATATATACTAGAAGTTATGCCATAAGTTAAAACATAGGACAAGCAAGATTAGTAATTTTTCACATGGAAACAGTTACAACTATAAAAGGTAATATAGAAAAAATATTTCTAGTAAGTGATGTCTTATTAATGTGTAATACACTTTACTTAGTCGAAACCAAAATATTTGTGTACAAAAAAAATTATGGGTATGTGAAATAATGGTATCAGAGATTTAGGAACCGCACTTGGCCTTATGAGCTCAACCATGGAGACTAATTTACTATTGTTGTATTTTTCGTTTTACCACCAGGAAGAATATTTTGATTGCAGGAAAGATGAAATAAGTACCTATTCTACCTAAAGAAGGGTCACATCAAAATGAACGAGAAATTCCCGAACAAGGAAATATTGGTGAGGGAAATATATGGGTTAATTTGAATGAAAGTAGGGATAACATACAATCTGAATTAATTCAGACTGTACAAGGTCTAAGGGAAGAATTGAAAATTGTTAAGGTAGATAATGAACAAATTATAAAGACAAAAGAAGAACTTAATGAAATAATGTTAGAAAAATTATGTAATCAGAACTCAAACCAGAATAAAGGTCAATTTTCCAGTAATTTAAAACCGATTTGCACAAGAATAAGTCTAGGAAATTTGAACATACTAAATAAACAACAAAATCTATTTTTAACGAAATTGAAACTTCAAGTGAGGAAAATGCTAAAATGGAACAAAGAACTAAAAAGAAACACAAGCATCATGAGGAGCTTATGGGATAATTTAAAATGATAAAACCTCAAATATTTAATGGTGAGATTGACACTAGAGAAGAGGTAGAATCTTGGATTTTTGTGATGTAAAAATAATTTTAGATCTAGAATTATTCAAGTGAACTTAAAGAAACAATGGCCATCTATAATCTGACTAAGAAGGAAGATATTTTGTGGAATGATATCAAAAGAGAAAATAATATTAAGGAACATGAAATCACTTGGAAGACTTTTAAAATATATTTTAAGAAACAATATCTATTAGAACAATATTATTAAGGTACGGATAAATAAGTTTTTGAATTGAAATTAGGAAATTTAACCATGTAATACTTTTGCAACAAGTTTCTAAGCTTATTACTCTATGTACCTTATACTATGGATGAAAAACCAAAGATACAATGCTTCTTGAGTTGTTTACCTACCTCATATAAATAGAGGATTGAATTTGACAATCCTAAGACTTTAGAAGAAGCTATGTGTAAAGCTAAAATGTGTTTTGAACAATATAAAACCATAAATGAAAATGCTAAAGACTAGAAGGGAAAGAAAGTTGAAAGATTTGATCCATGAAGAAAAGAAGGAATTTTTTTCAATAAGAACATTGTAATAGGGTTTCAAAGAAATAACTACAGAAATAATAAGCCTTATAAGCCATCTGAAACACAAAATCAACAACTTTTTATAACAAAAAAACTACCCGAAAGGAACCAGTAAAATTTTGGGAGTGTGGCGAACCACATTATTTTAAGGATTGTCCTCATAGGAAGAAAAACAATATCAATATACATATAGTTCGAGAAGCTACTACAATTGGTGAAATAGTGAGGAGCACCCCATAGATTAGCACAACGTTGGAGAACAAACAAACAGATCATCAAGCTTCCATGGTGGAAGTAGAAGGTATGTTGAATAATCAACCAATTTCCATTTTGATTGATCCATGTGCTAGTCTTAGATATGTTTCACCTAATATAGTATAAATTTGTAAACTATGAAAAGAAAAATTGAAAAAACATGGCTAGTACAACTTGCTACAAGAACAAAAAGGAAAGTTACAAATCTTGTTCAAGGTTGTGAAATTAGTATGAATGGCTTTAAAAATCAAGCAGATTTGGATGTTTTGAAACTAGGATCATATGATGAATTAATCGGCATGGACTGGTCAAAAAAATATAAAGTAATCCAAATTTGTTATGGCAAAACATTTACTTACATAGGTGACAATGGTAACATCATTAACATTAAAGGAATACCAAGAACTATTAGTATCAGGAAAATCTCAGCCTTGCAGATTAAAATATGTGTTCGTAAGGGATGAAAAATATTTGCAGTACATGTAATTGATAATGAGAAAGAATAAAGTAAGAAGGACATAGAAAATTTCCCTATATTGCAATATTTTGAGACGTATTCCAAGATATCCCTAGATTACCTCCTAAGGGAGATATAGATTTCTCTATAGACTTACTACCCAGAGCGGTGCCAGTTTCAAAGGCTCCATATCAAATGAATATCCTAGACCTTAATGAACTAAAATATCAAATTCAAGAATTATTAGACAAAAATGTATATTCAACCAAGTGTATCTCCTTGGGGAGCATCGGTACTATTTGTTAGGAAGAAATATGGAACCTTATGACTATGTATAGACTATCGAAAACTTAATAAAATGACAATTAAAAACAAATGCCCTTCACCCTGTATCGACAATTTGTTCGAAAAAGTACATGGGGAAATAGTATTTTCAAAAATCAATTTCCAAGCAAGGTATCATCAAGTAAGATTCAAAGATGAAGATATATACAAAACAATGTTTAGGACAATATATGGGAATTATGAGTTTGTAGTGATACCCTTTGGGTTAACAAATTCCCTAACCTCATTCATGTGTCTAATGAATAGTATCCTAAGTAAATAATTAAATAAATTTGTAATTGTCTTCATCGATGATATACTATTCTACTCAAAAAATGAACATGAGCATGAAGAACACTTAAGAATCATTCAAAAAATCTTTAGAGAGCAGAAGCTATATGCTAAACTTAGTAAATCTGATTTTTATAAGGATAAAATTCAATACATAGGGCATGTAGTCTCTAAAGAGGGAATAGTTGTTATCCCTAAGAAAATAAGAGCCATTATGGACTGGTCAATTCCAAAAGATGTTTCATACATAAGATCATTTATGGGTATAAAAAGCTATTACCAAAAGTTTATTGAAGGTTTTTGAAATATTTATCATCCTATAACATCCCTACAAAAGAAAGGAACAAAATTTATATGGTCTGAAAAATGCCAAGAATTTTTGAAAAACTAAAACATCTCCTAACAACAACTCCTATACTAAAAATAGTAGATCCAGATAAGGACTTCATTGTATGCACAGATGCATGCATTGAAGGGTTGGGAGGAGTATTAATGCATGATAATCATGTATTTGCTTATGAATCTAGGAATCTTAAGGAACACGAAAGACATAATGTAACACATGACTTAGAATTAGCCATAATATTGCATGAACTAAAGATGTGGCGACACTATTTGATAGGACAAAATTTCCTATTGATTTCTGACAACATTGTTGAAAAGTACCTATTTGATAAAAAATATCTTAATGCTCAACAAGCAAGGTGGTTATCCTTCTTGAGCGAGTACGATTTTGAAATAAGAAATATCAATGGGAAAGAAAATAAGGTAGTTGATGCCTTGAGAAGGCATGCAAATCTGATTTATACAATTACGAGAACTAATTATGAAACTGATCTAGAGGAGCAAGTCATTATTATGGCTAAAAAGGATATAAAATACCAAAGTATTAAATCAAAATTGGCATAAACTCAAGTTGAAACTGGAAAATCAGACTTCATACTTTCTAAAAATGGATTGTTGATGTATAAAAATAGGTTGTACATCCCTGAAGTAGAAGAAATTGAATTACTAATACTGAATGAATTACATAAAAATCCATACTCTGGACATCCTGGCTATTAAAAAATAATTACTATGCTAAGAAAGGAATTTTATTGGCCTAATATGAAAGGAGAAACTATTGAACATTTAGCTAAGTGCATAGAATGTCAACAAGTTAAATTCAAACATTGGCATCTAGCCATATTATTACAACCCCTACATGTTCCTGAATGGAAATGGGAAATTATAAGTATGGACTTTATAACAGGTTTATCTAAAAGTAATAAAAAAATTGATTCTATAATGGTTGTTGTTGATAAATTGAGTAAAGAAGCACAGTTCATACTAGTTAAAACCACCTATAAAGAAATTAACATAGAAGATATATTTATGAGGAAATCTTCTAACTACAGGGAATTCCTAAAACTGTAATCTCAGAAAGAGATACAAAATTTACAGGAAATTTTTGGAAAGCCCTGTTTAAAGGCTTAGACATTCAATTAAAATTCAACATTGCTTACCATCCTCAAATGGATGGGAATATTGAAAGAACTAATCAAATAGTAGAATATATGCTTAGAATGTATTTTATGAATAGAAAAAAAAAATGGGAAGAATATTTACATTTGGTTGAATTCGCATATAATAATCATTACCAAGCTTCAGCTAAACTTAGTCCTTTTGAAATTCTTAATGGAAGAAAATGTAACACCCTTGTTTCCTGGATCAATCTTGTCAATATATTAATGATAGGTCCTAAAATGTTAAAGGAAATGGAACTAACAGTGAAACAGGTACAACCGAATTTGATGGTAGCTTAGGACGGGCAGAAGAGTTATGCAGACTCCAAAAGAACCTTAAGAGAGTTCAATATTGGAGACCATGTGTATATAAGAGTAAGGCCTAAAATGAGCTTCTTAAGACTGGGAAAGTGTACTGAATTATATCCTAGATATTTTGGTCCCTTAGAAGTGTTTGCACGAATAGGAATTGTAGCCGATCATTTTGCACTTCTAGCCACGGTAAAAGTACATAATGTATTCCATGTTTCATTATTAAAAATATATATACATGATCCTACTCATATTTTGGATTGGAATATGATACATGTGGAACCTGATGGTGAGTTCCTATTAGAGTTAGATCATATTTTCTATAGGATGTATCTTACAGTCTGGAATCGGGCCATCAGGTAGGTAAAGGTGCAGTGGAGGCACCTTAGTCCTGAAGAGGATACATGAGAAATGGAGGAAAATATGCGGAAATCATATCCATTTCTTTTATAGAATTATCCAGACCAATATTATATAACATTGAGGACGATGTTAAGTTCTAAGGGGGGGTGGATATGATACCCCAAATTTTCAAATCTAAAACTTATTATTATTTTTATTTGTTATCAGCACATTATGGATCCTAGTGATCTAACTCAAAAAAGTATTATTTTAATTATATTTTTATTAATAAAAGAGGAAGAACATGTTAAGTGGGAATGTTCAAAGAGATAATTCATTGATCCAAAATAGAACTACCAAGTGACAACAGAAAGGGTACAAGTGGTGAATATTTGTTGAGTTAACTCAATCAAAGTGAGAAAAAATCTCCAGATTTTAGGAACATGTCTAAAAATAAAATTGGTAGGTGGTCAATGAGAAGGAGGATTGTATAGGTGTCAAAGACCTAGGTAAATATTATAAAATAAAAGAGAACAAAGAGAATGGGATACCATTCCGGAGAAGATGAGAAATGTGAGAAAAATTTACACGACACATAAATCCTCACGTAATGCTTGTAGCCCTATGAACTACAACAAGTCACTTGGTTAGATTATTGGATCTGGATTTAGCTTAGGAGTGACATAGTGGGAATAAGTGGCTTATCTGATATAAGGTTGGGAGGCATGAGCCACTTGATATGTGTTTTTCCTAAAGAAATATTAGTTACAGGTTTTTCTTCCATTTTATTCTGGACTAAATTATTGTTCAATTCGTAATATATGGATATTCTATTCTAGTTAAAATAATGTTCAAATGTAATATTTGAATATTCTATTCGTGTTAAATTGTTGTTCAAATTGAAATTTATGGATAAATTATTATTTCTTTCAATCTACCTAGAGATTAGAGGTTCTCTCTAGTTACATTCCATTATACGATTTTCATGATAAATATCAGAAAGCAACGATTATATCCATAACTAGATTCAAATGCAGGAAGCATGATTATAGAATTAATAGAGTTGTAGTACAGAGGAATACCATATAAATTGAAATACAACGAACATGACATATTCTAAACGATAATGTTATTGATGTGGAGAAAATATAGAATATATACAAAAGGTCAAGAGTATCGAATAGTACAATGAGGCAATAACAAGTTAAATACACAACAACAAGTTTTATAAGGAAACCAACCTGATAAGTTATGTAACCATTTTAAAATGAGAAGGAAACTAAGAAACAAATAATGTGAGCATGGCAAGTAAGGATTGGAACCATTCACGACCATAAACTCAAGAAACAAGGAAATTCCATCAATAAATATTTAACAAAACTACAATTTTTTTGACTCGACTCTATTAATTAACAGCGGTGAAAACCCTTTGAATATACATGGGGAAATATTGTAAGTTTTAAACCTGTGAAGTAAATCAATGCATATAGATTCTTAAGCAATACAAAAATTAATCAATGGCTCATACACAGATTACACAGAGATTTTTACCGGAAACCCTCAACCGGGAAAACCTTTATTATTTTCATTATATAGAATTTCACCATTCGCCATACAATATATACAATTTTTTTAGGTATTCCATAGATACCAAAACCCTAATCCCTTAATCCGAGATTAATTTACAAATCAACTAAAAATAGCAAAATTCGCTAAAAATAGCAAAAAAACGCCCTAAAAAAACAAATCGGGGCGTTGCCCTGAACACTGCACGTAACCGGGGGGGGCATACCTGCCCCCCCCTGGGACCCCCCTAGCAAAGATCCTGGCGCACACGGTAGAGACCTAGGTGAAGGGATCGTTAGACGCAGTTGTCGTATCTGACGCACCCACACACACAGACATGTAAAGAATATAACACACACCCAACATTCTCCCACTTGTTGTTTTCTTTGCATCCAGGGGTCCAGGGGATTATATAGTCAACAATCCAGGGCAGCAATGCCCATTGTTAATCTACACCAAGAGAACTTTTCTGTGCTCACAGACTTTTTCAATGAATTTGCAGCATTCTTCAAAGTGTCAACCTTTTCCAGCAACACCTTCTTTTCCTCAACCATGTCTCTCACAAAGTGATATTGAACATCAATATGCTTTGTCTTCGAATGATAAGTTGGGTTCTTTGCCAGGAATATTGCACTCTAACTGTCAAAGTCTAATCTCACTGCTTGTTGTACTAACCCAATACCTGAACACAATCTTTTTAACCATACTGTTTCCTTGCTTGCATGCGTGGCTGCCATGTATTCAGCTTCTGTAGTTAAGAGTGCCACTACAGCTTGTCTTTTTCTCATCCAACTGATTGCTCCTCCAAATAGGTTAAATACATACCCACTTGTAGATATTCTGCAATCCAAATCCCCAGCCCAGTCTGCATCAACAAAGCCATGTATTTCCACCACTCTGTCTAATCCCGACCTTCCTTGGTAGCACAATCCATAACTGGTGGTGCCACGAAGATACCTGAAGACCCTCTTTGTTGTTGTCCAATGCTCCTTCCCAGGTTTTGACATATACCTGCTCAAAACTCCCACTGC